>CAWUDS030005738.1:0-46925 GCA_963859935.3 Lathyrus sativus | reverse complement strand
GATTCCAATGAAGAATCAATGATCTCAATGAGAAGAGCTTTGGTGAAGGTTTTGGAGATTGGAAAATTGAGAGAGAATTGAGAGAGAATGAGATCAATTCTGAAAATGAGTGAATTATGAGTGATTAGATTGTGTGGTTTGGAGTGATTCAAATAAATACCCCTTAGGCTTGGATCCAAAGGTAAGGTTTGAAAAATGGTTTGGGAAATTTGGTTTGGAATGAGGAATGGGCATTTGGAGGGAAAATGAAATTAACCAAATTTCAAATGGGTTCTAGATCCTTCCCAAGTGTATTGAATTTCCAAATGATCAAAATTGGACCCCAAAGTGGTTTGTATTGAAAATTCACGTGCAGAGGCAAAATCTGCACTGGTTAATCGATTAACCATATAGGTTAATCGGTTAACACCTTCAAAAAATCCCAATTTGCCCTAATTTTGCCTTGGTTAATCGATTAACCATCTGTGTTAATCGATTAACACCTTCAAAATTTGAATTTTGGCGCCTTTTGGAGGGAAATCTGCCCGTTTGCCCGTTTCTTGCCGTTTTGAGCTCTGTTCAACTTCTGAAACTTGCTTTTGAATATCATAACCATGAAAATGCTTGCGACAACCTGAATAATGCTGTCTGAGCTGAAAATACTTGCAAAATAAAATAGAATCGGTCGCCCGACCGCTGGGCAAAATAAATGTCAGAGCCTCTGATGCTTGCTGTTCAGGTTCACGCGCTGAGATGAAAACTGAGCCACGGGAAAACCTTGATCCCCTGTCTCAAGAACGAATATTATGCAAGTGCAGAAATGCGAAAATGTAAAGAAACAAAAGGCAGACGCTGCTAAAACGGAAAGGAAAATTTTGGGGTGCTACAGAGCCGTGTTTTTTTCCATGCGCTACCATATTTTTTTTCCAATGAAATTTGGATTTTCCTTTTTTCTATTTGCTGTGTTTTCTTTCTTTTGTAAGTGCCGCTTATTTTTGATGATATAATTTTGAAATGGAGGTATAACAACATGTTCAGACGTATAAATTCTTTGACAATTAAAATAACTAAAAGAGAAGTTGATCTTTTCCCCATAAATCACAAAACTACCAGATATTTATGGAAAACTTCTGGAATGATCCCTAAGGAGGACTTGGTCCTGTGCTTTTTTTCCCAGTAATATTTTTGACGAAAGTTGATATATCAGAAGAACATGTTCAGAACATCCTTTCATTTGTATTTGAGATATATCTCCAGGTGTTGAGGAAAGCAGGATGGTCTCCTTTCTGCCCAAGTCCTCTATGTCGGGCCTTATGTTGTATAGTCAAGTTTTACTGTCAATTTTTGGTTCTGTGCGAGTCCGGAACCCCTTTTGTTTTTACTTCGTGTGAATCCGGAGTATACTTTTTGTTATAAGTTATTGTTAACCTTTGGTTTGCTCCGTGAAAAAGCAGAACCAACCATTTTACTCGAGCATCATCAGTGAGTCAGGCTACTTTACTCCCTTAAATCCCTAACAAACCTCATTGGTAGTCTTCTTAATAATCCTCGGAGTGCTGTCTCATATTTTTCCAGCAACGTAGAATCCCGCATACATGTACTCATGCGTATTATTCTGGCAATTACTTGTTCCATTTACTTTGAGTGTATTTATTCCCCAAGTGGTCAGGTTGTGTCGTCTCTCTTCAAATAGAGTAATTTTCAGCTTTAGGCATAAAGTGCACATCATTTCTAAATTCCCCACAAAGTTTGATTCTCATGGATGACGGTTATTTCTGTTATCTTCTCCATGTTTGGATAAGATGAGCCCCATTCGAGTTCATTCCTCAATGGTTGGAGTCTTTTTTTGACCGTTTCTTTCTAGCTTGTTCCTAGATTGAACTTTGGTCTCTAGCAAGTTTTACTTTGGTTAGGTCGTCGAACCTAGACCAAAATTGCATTTATTTTGCATATATCTTGTGTCGCTACTGCGAAAATAAGGTGCCGGCAAAATAGAAGATTCACCACCTTTCGTTATTTATCCCTCAGAACGGGAAAGGAAACGATCGGAAAAACCTGACGAAAAGGTATAAGACAAGGTCATCGCAACCATTGTCTGGGTTCGGGAGTCGGTTACGCAAGGGGAAGGTATTAACACCCCTCACGTCCATCGTACTCGATGGGATCCATGCTTGTTGTGTTTATCTGACGGGTTTGTTTACTATCTACCTATCAAGGCTGGTCTAAAAAGAAAAGAAAATGACTCGGCAAAGTGTCGCACTTTATGCCTACGTATTCTCATCAGAGAATGAGAAATCAGAGTCTACGTAGTTCGGCTAACTACGGGTTACGGGGAAGGTAGCTCGCCAATACGTCAGTATTGCGCCTACGTACTCTCAACAGGTAGATAGCCAATACGTCAGAATTGATTTCATTTTCCCTCCAAATGCCCATTCCTCATTCCAAACCATTTTTCAAACCTTACCTTTGGATCCAAGCCTAAGGGGTATTTATTTAAATCACTCCAAACCACACACAACTAATCACTCATAATTCACTCATTTCCAGCAGTTTGGTGTACGTAGCTCGACCCTTGGAGACTTAGGCGTTACCGTTTGCGGTAGAACTGAGAGTTAACGACACTCTTTTCTTCAGAAAAGCTTCCTTTGAATTATGGGCCCACGGGGCAAAAAGGTTTGAAGTTAGTTTTCTGTCTTTTACGGAAGAACTGTTTTTTATGGATGTTTGCAACCAATATCGCACTAGAGACTATGACCTGAGAATGAATGCGTCGCATGTCACCCAAAGGGTGCCATACTAAACATCCAGACTGTCGAAAAGAAACTCTCCGACAATCCTTTCTCAGATAGCTTAAGGCTCATAACGTAGGACGTCAGTCAACCTTTATTACTGTATTTTAATTTGTTTTGAGATGAGAAGAGAGAACAGACAGGTTCAACTAAGGGGAGACTATCAAGTCCTACTGTTGTCATGCCAAGGATTCATCCTATGGTTGAGGTTTGAAACAGGGAACTCCTAGAAGTTATCATGCATAGGTTTCAACCTAGAGTTCTAATCATCACTTCCTTATCAAAGGAAGTGAGATTCCTAGGGGATCATATCAATGATAAACAAAAATAGATAAAGCATCAGCTTAAACAGTAAACAGTAAACGACTGTAAAATGCATGCAATGCAAGTGAGGGAGGAAATGTGTGTGGGGCATCAGCCTCCACAAGCTCATCTCAACCTCAAGCCAGATATGAATAACATCAATCATACAGAAGAAATAATATGCCATCAAGCAAATCACAAACCACATAGGCAAGGGAGCAGGGCTCTACCGAATACCCGCAAGCAAAGCCATACAGTAACAATACAAGCAGAGGGAGCAACTCACCCTCTAGTGCAATCATGCTCCTAGATTAAATCAATCTAAATATGAACTTATTCTAATGCATCAAACAAATCAAACAGGTCACATCAATACAGTTGCACAGCAAGCAAACAGACAGGAAAGAAAGCAGCTCAACCACTCCTACAACATTCCAGTCTTCAGACTTCAACTACCCTTCAAGACTATCATCTTTAATGGCAAGTATCAACTTGCTTCTACAAGCTTCTAACACATCAAATATAAGTATCAACTTATTCCCTCTTCTTCAAGCCTCAGCTCTTCAGTAAACTCCACCTTTAGGTTTCAACCCTAATACCAAGTATCACCTTGGCTCCCTCAGGCTCTCAGTGTCTCAACATAAGTATCAACTCATCCTTTATTCCTCAAGCCTCAGCTCTACACTCAACCTCAATTGGATCTTCTTCACAAGTGTCAACTAGTTCTTCTGTACCTTCAAGCTTCGGCTCTCTCCTCCTTGCAAGTATCAACTTGCTCTTCCTGATCTTCAAGCTTCAGCTTCAATGGAATTCTTCAAATATAAAGAAGTATCAACTTCATCCTTCAATCTTCTCACAAGGAACTCCATCCTCTAGCAAGGGAGAAAGATCCATCTATCAAGAGCAAAGTTGGGATGATTGGTAGCAGAGTGAAGACCAAAGGTCACCACTAAGCATCCTACCATCAGAGAAAGGGACCCTCAAAGGTTCTACCAACTTGCAAGGGGCCACACATCCTACCAAAGGAGGGATGAGGCCTTTACAAGGGGACGTTACATCATAGGGAAGAATGGAATTGATCAACATATTCGATGTTTATGAAGAAAGAGAATCTATCTAGAGGCTCTGCCTACAAAACCCTAATCCTAACACCTAATCAACACTACACCAAAAGAAGGGAAGATCTTTACATCCAAGCTTCTTCAAGCAATCCATTGCATCCTCAACTTGCTCTTATCATCACCCAAGAAAAAGCAAAGCAAAACCCTAATCTAAGGGAACTAAGGAAGTCATTCTAGTTGAATTAGTGCATTAGAATCATCTAAAGTTAGCATCTAAAATAAAATCAAGCAAAAATAGTAAACTTCATTGAAAATTCCTACAAAAATTCCTAAGGGATCCTAATTCAATCATGAATCTACCATACAAAAATCAGAGGTTGAATCATCCACCAAGTCCTAGAAATAAAATCCAAACCACAAGGTATCAACCATAAACCCTAAAAATGGAGCTCTTAAAGGTTCAACCTAAAACTACCACTTATATTCATCACAAAAATGTGATAAAAATCTATGGGGAGCATTCATATCTATGCTAACTACTCATAAATAATTAAGGCCAAAATCATCATCACATGATCAAACCAAATTCAACAATATCAAGCATCAAACATGATTATTTTAATGTCAATTAAAATGTAAAAATTCCCATAAAATCAGAAAATGCATGAAATACTAATATTTTTTATCTAAAAAATACTAGATCCTATCATGAATCCAATGCAAAAAGAATGGGATTAATTGAATCATTTTTCCATTTTTTATGAATTAATCAATAACCATGAGTAAAATGAAAAATAAATAAAAATCCAAGGAAAATAAACATGCGCGTGGTGCAGGTAGCAATAAAATCCAGTTCAATTCAGGGTTGGGCCCAACAAAGGGGGTGCTGATATCAATCTGACTTAAGCCCAAAACCACAACTAATTAATGAAACGCATCGTTTCATTTAGTTCAGAAAACCTTCACAAATTTCATGCACGTGTGGCCGTTGGATGGAGTCTTTGGTCCAAGTCAAACCATGATCCAAGGGCTCTGGGATCATCTTCCCCAATTCAAACCTCTGAAACTCAGGCCACCTGCACGCCCAAAGTCACCGCCGGTGACATTCTCCGGTCGTCATCTCACAACCCTAACTTGCCATAGAATCCACCATTGGCCACGATTCCTTGATGAAACTTGTCCCAAATTTCACAAGGAACTCAATCATACCATTAATTCTCTCTAAAACCTCAAGATTCGCTAGAACACAATCTCAACCGAAATGGTAACAACCCTAATTGGTCACTAACTCTCAAATTAATGATCTGAAAACCTTCCTACATCAATCCTCAATGCATCTAACATCCTAGTTCCTCTTAATTCTACCTAATTCAAGCTGGAGATTGAAAGTTACTAACTTGAGAATTTCGTGTGCACAGAAGTAGTAAACCTTCAAATCAAGCCCTCAAATGCTCCAGACTCCTTCAGTGAATCAATTCCAAGCTTCTGTATGCAATAGAATGGGTGGAAATGCTCTGGATTCTTGGAACCAACTCTAAGTTGCAGGTGGAGAAATCTGAGATCAAGAACACTACTCAGCACGAATTTGCCTTGATTATGATCTGGAATCATTCCCTATCATCCATGGAAGAGATTGCCATCAAGAAAATGGATGGAAAGTGAAGAAAATTGTGTAACCGAATTCAGTTGCAAACAAGAATTTTTCACACTCAATCTCTATTCTCTCCTTCAATTATCACCAACCTTCAATCTGAACCAACTCTATATCATATATAGGCCATGTATGGATGATCTAGAAAGCTCTAGATCCTTCTAATGAGAAATTCAATATCTCACTTCATGGAAAGTTTAATCTCATGCCATGGTCATACCAATTCTGCTAGCAGCTTGTATTCACCTTCATTCTCTTCCAATTTCTCTCCTAATGGTATTTTGGATGTGTTTGGATTGAAAGGGGCCTTGGTTATGCCTTGAATTTTGGTTTGGCAATTGTTACTTAAGATGTAAGTAACTACTTTTCAAAGCAAGTCCACAAATTAAACTTCAATTCAAAATTGTGGCAAAACCAATGTTCTTAAAATGTTTTTTAGAATCAAAATGACATATTACATGCCTTGGTTTGGACATGTAAATCAAAAGTACCAATTTCCATCTTTGGTTCATTTGAAATTCATCCTTAATTTAGGTCATTTTTGTGACTTTGAGCTACAAGCAATTCCAACCTCTCATGACATCTTGGCTAGCCTTAAAACATCATTTTGAACAAGTTTGATGTTGAACATTTTCCCATTTGAAGCTTGGAAATAGGAGTTATGGCCTTATGCTTGAAATGACCTATAATCTCCAAATGACCAAAATACCCTTGACTTGTCAAAGCCATAACTTGAGTTCTACAAATCCTATCAAGGACTTATAGTACTCTCTAGAAAGCTAAGAGGATAAGGAAAAACATTCATGTTGACCATAAGTTCATAGGAATCATCCTTCTAGGGCAAACGTTTCATGCAAGTTGGACAACTTTCAAGCTCCAAATTCACATACCTCAGATGACCTGTAACTTGTCAAAGTCATAACTTGAGTTCTACAAATCCTATCAAGGACTTATAGCACTCAAATTAAATCTAAGATCATGCTCTCCAACATTCATGTTGGGGGAAAGATGAGATGACAATCACATCTTGAGCTAAACTGCCTTGAAGATAGGGGTCAAACTAGGGGATTTTACACTGTCAAGCCTCAGAAACCCTAGCTTGAAACTTCTCAAACTCTTCAATCATGATGAGTTGACCTTGAATCATCCTTAGAACATCTCAATGTATAAATCCATGATCACATGGATCTTGAATTAGGTCTCAACCTTCTTCAAACCATCAGCTGACTTAGGGTTGACCCAGTCAAACCCTAGCTGCACCAATCATGGTTGAGGCTTCTTATTCTTGCACAATGACCTGTCTAGGCCTCAAAGTGATCTTCAAAAACTTCTCATGAGCTATCTCAAGACCTCAAGTCTAACTTCATGGCCTCAGAATCATCTGATGGCTTTCCATAACTCTCAAGTTAGGAGGCACACACTCTTGGTTTCAACCACTCTCTCTGAGGATCTTTTAACTTCTCTGACAAGGATATCAACCCTTGAACACTTGAATAACCTTCTTAGCTAACTTCAAAGTCTTGTATAGCTCTTGATTGGTGATCATACCTCTTGATCTCCTACATACATGTCAATGAAATGCAAATGATAATGCTAATGTGAATGAAATGAAACATAAGCTAGGTAAAGAAAAGTTGGGCAAATTTTGGGGTGCAACAGCTGCCCCTATTCAAACGGCTTGGACCTGACTGGGTGAGAAGTGACCGACTCTCAACCAATCAAGGTGCGAGACGATTGAATACCGACAAACCCGGAAATTTGCCAACTGCACAAGTACACGGTACTCTGATGGGGACAAATCTTCTGAAACCGAAATAATAGTTGCACGACAACTAGCTGGGGAATTGGTCACACGGTAACCGGTGAACAGTCTAATCTCAAATCTCCATCGGGATGATTATCAGATTTTGCTGTAGATCTTCGTTCTCAAGTCACCAAGGGGTCACCGGTTATACGGTAACTGGTGATACACAGCTGGTATTGCCTTCAGGCATTCTGCGGCAGAAGAATTCCTCGGGACTCATCAGGTCATTAGGAACTTTTAATAATCAAGTTAATCATGCCATCGAGCATTCAAAGAAGCTCTCGGGCGTCAGCCGGACTTCGTCAGTAAGTCGGAAACAGAATTCTTGGTCAATCCTGAACCAATTAGGGGTATACAATCTTCTACCATCAGGCACTTTGTATCAGCTGGGAGAACTGCTTCGACATCACAGTTGGACTTCATCAGTAAGTCTTCAAATGGAATCCTTGATCAATCTGGAACTACTAAGGATATGCAATATTTTGCCGTCAGGCACCCTGCGTCAACTAGGCAAACTGCTTCGACATCGCAGCTGGACTTAATCAGTAAGTCTGGGGTTTTGGCACCGCTGCCGGACTTCAATCATCAAGTCTTCAAGGAAATTTCAACTTCTATATTTAAGACCTGCTGGGGATGACACATCTCCGCAGGGGGATTCTAGAGAACTATCAAGTAATTCCGCTTCGGGGATCCAGAAATCATTCGGGGTGAATCAACTCTGCTGAGGACTTCAAGAATCATCTTGGACAAATAACTCCGTCGGAGACTTCAAGAATCATCTTGAACCAATAACTCTGCTGGAGATTTTAGGAATCATCCTGAGCAAACACTCTGCCGAGGACTCTAAGCATCAACTTGAGCAACCAACTCTGGCGACTTCACTGGGGATTTTAAGAATCATCTTAAATAATCAACTTCGCCAAGGAGTTCAAGAATCATCTTGGGCAAACGACTTTGCTGGGGGAATTCAAGAATCATCTTGAGCCACTTAACTCTTCCGAGACTTCAGGAATCATCCTGAGTAAACACCATGGCTGGGAACACCTGCAAAACAAGAACGGTAACAGCCTAACTCATGTTTCATATGCATATGTTTGACAATGGCGCAATGCTCCACATGGTGGAAATGCTACGCATTTAGGGTAAATGTTATGCAATCATGCACAATGCTACGACCCCATCAGCAAAATAAATGTTGAAGGGAGGATCCTCCTGTCAAGGAGAAAGAACTACTCTGGTGGAGAGGAAGAATCATCCTGCCGAGGAGAAGAAGTCACACCAATCTCAATTGGACTCCGCCTGGGGAAACAAACTTCAGTCGACTGCTGTAGGGGAACAAAGCTCTACGAGAACCTGAACCCGCTCAACTGGGCCTACGAGCCACAACTGCTGAGGAAAACGAGGTCAATCGCAGAAATAAACTGCACGACCTTCGCGGCTAAAGCCTTCCTGGAGATAACGACTCCGGTGGGGAAATACAGCGTCAGCTATTCAACACTCTAATGGGGAAAACCAATCATGGCCCGAACTGCTTTCCAAGGACTCAGTTCTCTTGGGGAACTGCAAACTCGGCTGGGGCAGAAGGAATCATCCGGCTTGGGGGAGAATACAACTCTACGGGGAATTTCAATTCCGCTGAAGACTTTTAGTCTGTACTATCGAGTGCTGCACACTTCAGTATATGACTCAGCTGGGGAGGCGATGATCCTTTAGGATACATCTGCTTGGAGAGAATCTTCTCTGATTGGGGTGACATATCAATGCTTACGGCCTCATGTTCAAACTCCACGGGGAGATGCTGCTACATTTGCTGGGGAAGAAGGAATCATCCTGCTTGGGGACGCGTGCGGCGTACTGCCTGGAATATGCTATACCTGCAACAACACAAACAAACAGACAAGATACCCTTCTCAAAGGGACCTATAAAGGTTATCATCTTGTGACAATGTTCAAGTAATTCATTGTTTCAACAATCAGTGGCATAGGCCAGTGTTGCACCCCAAAATTTGACCAACTACTCATCGCGATTTGGCTCATGTTTCGACTCATTTCATTTCGCACTTGCATACCACGTACATTGCATTTTTTCCAGTCAAATTGGTTTATCGGGATCACAACCCTCTGATAGCATTTCAGGCCAATACGAGGATGTATTTGGAGAATCGATGCTCATCCCGGTGTTTTCAGCTCTCGCTGTTGTTTTTGAGGACCTCTCGGTATCCGGGATTTTTACCGTTTATGTCGATATAGTCGCTAATCGATTCAATCGGCTTCCCCGGTAGTTTTAGATTTTTCCCTTATTTTCTAGAATTTTTAATAGGTTTAATTGATTTTTCTAGGTATTAGTTAGTTTTTTAATAGATATTAATTGATTTTTAATAGTTTAGTTTTAATTTCCTTTTTTTAGGAATTTCTTTAATCATTTTAGATAATAGGTTTTAAGAATAAATCTTTCCTTTAGATATTAAGTAGAGTTTTTTTAAAAAAATGATAAGTCCCTTTAATAGACTATTTTTTTTATAGATAATAGAGTTTTTCTATTTTTTAGTTGTTTAGGAATTTATAAGAAATTAATAGATTTTTCATCAATTTAGAATTAATAGAGCTTTTTTTAGGTTAATCCTCTTTTTTAGATTTAATTAGGATTTAAGTAGATTAATTAGGGCTTTAATCATTTGTTTAGATATTAATTAGGGTCTTATTAGAGTTTGTTAGAATTAATTAGGATTAGATTAGTTTAATTTTCATTTAGAATTTAATTACTGTTTTAATTTTCGGATTAGTCTTAATGGGAGTTTTAAGTCTTAATTAGCTTTTTAATCAGTATTAATTGCAGTTTTAATTGTGTTCATTAGTATTAATCAAAGTCTGAATTTACTGCGCCGTGTGGCAGTTTTTGGAGGCCCAAACCCCAATCCAGGTGTCAGCATATATAAGCGTCCACGTGTACGCTTCAGAGTCTCTCCAGTTTTTCCACGTTTCACCCCATTTTTTTCGTGGTGCCACGTTTCAGCCTTCTCCATTCTGCCACGTTTCGCACTCTCAGATACCCATCTCACTTCACCCCTCCGCATGTCATGCCACTTGGCACTCTGCTCTCTCCCCTTCACCATGCGTGTTGACACGCATATCGTCCCTGACCTCTCTCCCCCTCCGGCCATGCAAACGCCGGATTCCACCATCGGCGAAATCACACGGTGGCGCGCCTCGCCGGAAACTACATCAAGAATCTCCCAGATCCACCGTGTTCATCAATTCCTCACCTTCTCTGCCCAGATTCGTCCAAGATCTACCAACTCCTCGCCGGAAAATGCAAGAACCCACCAGAAACTTCATGCGAAATTCATCCATGATCACCATCTTCCCAGAATTCCTCAACATCAATCTTGAGAGTTCATCAGATTTCCAGATCTCAAGAACATCCAAGGAGACTCCAGATTCGTTGTTGTTCTTCCCCGATTCTTCACAATTCTTCAACCTTCATCATCGAGAATCATCCATTTGCAGCAATGTTCATCTTCTTCATCCCAGATTCGCCCAGAAACGAAGAACCTTCATCGCCCCCAATCCTCATCCGTTCGTCATTCATTCTCCAGAAATGCTAATGTTCTTCAGATTCCTTCGTCAAACATCAAGATCTTCGTCAAGATTTTTGAAGTTCATCGTTTCAGAAATTATCATCATCATTATCATCATGTGAAATCTCCAGAAATCGTAAAAGCAATCATCATCGTTCAACAACAATAACTTCAAGATGTCTTCATCAACAACCTTCATCATCCTCCAGAAATTCAAGAACATGCATCAAGATCTTCATCAACAATCTTCATCCGATTTCCAGAATTTCTTCAACATCCAAGAACAAGCACCTCCACAGCTTCATCTTCTTCAGAGAGCTACATCGATCTTCATAAAACCTTCGAACGAACTTCAAGATTTCTGCAGAAGCTTCATCGTCCATAAACAATCTTCGTCCTCACGAAGCTTCAAGAACCTCAGAGGGTGGATCGCGTCGTTCTTCCGAGAAGGTGATAGTTCGGATTGTTGTTTCTTCATCTGTATTGTTGATTAGAGGCGAAGGCTGGAGATTGATCTCAGGAAGGTTGAGAAAGGTGGAGTTTGAGAGAGAAAGATTGAAACGGAGAAGGAGAGGTGGGCGGTGGTGACGGCGCAAGGTTGAGAGAGAGAAGGGAGATAGGTTAGACCTAGGGTTTCTGAGAGTGGAACGAGAAAGAGAGAAAGGGCTGTGTGAATTGGGCTGGGCCCATTGGCTCCGTCCGTACACCCCTCCGTTTCTCTTCATTCACCCTCCCCCGTTTTGGTTATTGCTTGGTAAACGGGCTGAGGCCCACTACTGGTTACGCCTCCGTTTTCCTTCTACACCCTCCCTCCGTGTGTAAATGGGTTGGGCCCTGTTCATCTTTCTGGCTACACCCCCCGTTTTGGCCATGAACCCCCCTGCTTTCTTATTTGTTTTTCTGAATTTCTTATTAGGCTGGGCCTAGTTTCTTTTGTTTTTTTTTGCTGCTGTACCTCCTGCTGCAGTTTTGCACCCCCCTTGTGTTTTTCTCTTTTTTCTTTATTTTCTTTTATTTTCTTTGTCTAGATTTTTTAAAGAAGAGAATATGTAATAGAAAAAATAGAAAAAAATATGAAAAGTATAAAAATATAAAGAAATATTATATTAGCTAATAGTATTTTTAATATTTTCTTTTAGGATATATTTTCTTTTTAGGATATATTTTCTTGTAAGAGTTTATTTTACATTTTTAGAAGTAGTTTTAAATGTCCATTTGTTAAGGGATTTTTTACATTTTTAGAAGTAGATTTAAATGTCCACTTGTTAGGGGACTATTTTTTCATTAGATTTTCCATATTAGATGGATATGAGGTTTTTAGGAGTTTATTTTCATGTACTCAATCATTGTAATCTCTTTCAGAACATTAATAAGATGAGATTTGTGCTGTGGTCTCCGTTCTACCTGTATTTAGGCCGAACTACAGCTGCTCTGACTTTCTCTGATGAGAATATGTAGGCATAGGATGCGATATCCTAGCGAGCATACTAACAACTAACTTTTGTTTTCCTCGCTGTTGTGCTATCGAGACTTTCCCGCTGACGACTGATGTTATCCTTTTCTCTTGCCCGAGTGCATTTGAGACCAGACCGTAGTTCTAGTTCCCGTAGGTTCCCATACCTCGAAACCCGACATACTACGTCCATTCTACCGCAAACAGGTATGCCTAAGTCTCCAATGGTCGAGCAGCGTCCACCTAACTGCTAGGATGCGTACGCTAGTATCGTCAACTTAATCTCTCACCCCCGTGTGACCGAGAACACCCTGTCTAGCCGTAGTTAGCCTGAACTACGTCATGCTCTGATTTCTCTGAAGAGAATACGTAGGCCCAAGACGCGACGTCTTGCCGAGCAACCTAACCCGTAGTTTCCCGAACTACGTTGACTCTAATTTCTCGTTCTCTGATGAGAATACGTAGGCATAGAGTGCGACGCTCTATCGAGTCAATTTCTTTCCGTTTAGATTTAGCAGTCGTAGATAGATTGTTTTTCACCCGTAGACAAACCAACAAGCGTGGATCCCGTCGAGTACGATGGACGTGAGGGGTGCTAATACCTTCCCCTTGCGTAACCGACTCCCGAATCCAGACAACGGTTGCGATGACCTTGTCTTACCCTTTTTCGTTAGGTTTTTCCGATCGTTTCCTTTCTCGCTCTGAGGGATAAATAATGAAAGGTGGCGACTCTTCTGTTGTGCCGGCACCTTATTTTCGCGCAAGCGACAGTTGGCGACTCTGCTGGGGATCCAACGGTTCCCTGCGAGAGTCAATCCTAACGCTTGTATGTTTACTTGTTGGGTTGCGTTTATTTATCGCATTTTACTTCTCGCGCTTTATTTCCCGCATTTTATTTTCAGTATAATATGATTATATGTGCTGTTGTGGGATGGGAGTTCTGATGAGTGAGCAGCCAGACCCAGGCTTGAGTGCACCATAGAATTAGAGTGGAAATTAGTGGGCGCGTGCTTGCTTTGCAGGCACTAGTGTCTCATGAAATCCATGCTCAGACGAGGTTCTCCCGGTTGGCTTCTCTTTCAACCCTTTGGGTTGAGACGATTGCTGGTTTGGTGGATTATCGACTCTGGGGACCGATCATTTGTGATTCAGCTAAGTGAGGCCGCTTCATGAGCTGGTGATGCCACACCTTATGGGTATCATATCACCCCTCTTGAAAGTCTGTGACGCTGATGAACGCATAGGATACCGAACTTGTGTCAGTTTAGGTCCATACCCGTGAGTGGGAGGGTTTTTGCAGGAAACTTGACTTCCAGCCTACCCGATATCTTGGTTTTCTCTCGTCAGAGCAGACTTATCCCGGCAGCAGCGCAGCAACAATCAGAGCTTTGTGGGGGCTGTGATCTCGTGTTTGCTGCATCTTGCATTGCATTTGCATGAACATTCCTGCATCATATTGCATGTCATTCGCCAGCTAGTCAGAGCTCTTATCCAGCCGTTGTTTTGATTCTGAAGGTGAGCATTGAAGACGACCAAGGGGCTGAAGCAGATTTGATCAAAGTCAAGCAGTGAAGTCAGTTGACAGTTGTTGGTAGCTATGTCAGAGAGCAGCTTCTAGTTTGTTGATACCTTATCAGGTTTCACTGTGACGTCCAATCCTTTGTATGGATCTATGCATGACGAAGACTTTCTGCAAGTGAACAACCTTACTGCAGCTCAGCTTGTACAACCTTATGTTGAAGACCGAGGTCTACGTGAGCAGTTTGTTGTCTGAGGTGAACGTTCTCCTTCTGTTGATGTCTCAGACTAACAGGGTTTTGCCTTCACTGTGCCAAAGTCCCGAAGAGAGGTCCCGATAGCAAAGTATGAAGACCCATTAGCTCCCGTGTATGCTGAAAGGTTTCGTGCATTGGATGAAAGATTCAAAGCCTTGAAAGGTAAAGACGCTGTTAACCCTAGTGCTGCAGATATGTGTCTGGTTCCTGGCCTAGTGTTACCTCCGAAGTTCAGAATGCCGAGGTTTGAAAGGTACAAAGGAGATAGTTGCCCGAAGCAATATTTGGTGATGTTCTGTCGAAGAATGACTTCATTTGTGCACGACGATAAGTTGATGATTCACTGCTTTCAAGATAGTCTGACCGGGGCATCTCTGAGTTGGTATATGCAGTTGGAGAGTAATCAGATCCGATCATGGGCGGATTTAGCCAACGCTTTTCTAAAACAGTATGACTACAATCTTGATGAAGCTCCTAGTCGCATGCAGCTGCAAGAATTGTCTCAAGGGAATAATGAACCTTTCAGGAAGTATGTTCAGAGATGGAGAGAATTTGCTGCTAGAGTGCAACCACCGCTTCTAGACCAAGAGCTAAAAGGCATGTTCGTAAACTCCTTGCAGAGCCCGTACTTCGAAAGAATGCTTGGAGTTGCACCAAATTTCTCTGAATTGGTAAGGGCAGGAGAACGCATCGAGTATGGTGTGAAGACTGGAAGAATCCAGAATGTTTCAAGCGGTCAGGCTAGTGAAACTGAATCTCTCTGTAGCTTTCAAACTGAAGAAGGAGTTGTGGTCAACGCAATCATGAATGATGTTGGGTATTCTCAAGACGAATCGGTGAAATCCGTTGGTTCTCCGTGGTCAGTATCTTCTGTGTCTCGTTACTCTGGACAGACAATTGTGCCTGGGGAACCACATCGGGAACCTTATATTGCTCATCTTGCAAATCCACGAGCCCGTGGCCGAGGTTATCAGAATCAGCGTCAGAACCAGAACCGACCTCGTAACAACTTGGAACGAAGGAATGCTCCCTCCCATCCAGTGCCTGTGCCGTATAGCCAGATTCTTCCGCATTTGATTCAGAATTCTTTGGTGGAACCTAAAGCTCTTAAGCCTGTGCCAGAGCCTTACCCTCCAGGGTACAATCCCCATGCTCAGTGTGGTTACCGTGGTGGATCTCCGGGGCATTCAACTGAAGATTGCAAGGCTTTCCAGGAGAAAGTGCAACAGTTAATCGACAAAGGGTGCATTTCCTTTCCAGAAGGAGTTTTGGTTGTGCATGACAATCTCTCAGCTGTCTGAGCTCGCATATTCAGAGGGTTATTTCCAGAGGCCAGTGGTCCAGACAGGCAGACGTCCTCAGCATTGGCAGTCCTCGGACTTTTTATCATTTGCATTTGTAGTTTCTTTTCTGTTAGTTACTACTTGTTGTTAAACATTGTATGTTTCGAATGATAATATTAATAAAGTGACTATGCATTTTTCTGAACTAATCATGTCGTTGTCACTCATTTACTGCATTGCACTGACACTTGCACTTTATTCACTCCACTTTATCACTATGATTAGCAAAGAGTGGAGGGAGGATGACGAAACTGAATGCTCATAACCGATGATCGTATGCTTTCAGATAAAACCTTGCCGATGATGTACAAGGCATTGTTTCAAATCCCCTAAACACCGGAGAGATAAGGAAGAGACTCCCTTGTTAACCACTTCGAGCCGAGAAGTAAGAGTTTTTTCAGACTTTTAAACCCTCACATCTTAACCCGGGGCAGGGTAGTTGTCAGTTAGCTTGATCGAGCGTTCAAGTCTTATAGAGGAGTGTTGTCTTTCGAGGACCAATCACATCATATTCCTCCCCAGAGGTCGTACCTCGTCAACCACAATGGTTAAACCTCACCAATCAGGAGTGAGACAGTTATAAACCTCTCGGATGAATCCAGACGGCCAATGTCGCACGACTTGTTTCGGAAAAAAAAAGAATAAGAAAGCCCGCTAAGTAAAAGGAAAAGAAAAGCTAGAAAGCAATTACTTAGGAAAAAATCAGGGTATCCCGCTGGACTTCAAAAGAAAAATCGAAAAGAACTCTGAAGAGTCAGTCCAGGCAAAAAGTAGGGAATCAAAAGAATGAAAAAGAAAGGATATAAAAAGAAAAATCCTCAAACAAGGATAAAGTCGTGTGGATACTGACACCGAAAACGAAAAAGGGGTAACTGTCACTCCGAAACACCTTGTGAATCTTTTAACCAGTTGTTCCCAATATTCAACATACCTCTCGAAGAGGCGAGCGCTCGAGCCAAGTTAACTGAACTTTAGGATCGGAGATCATCACGTAGAAGGGGTGGGTACAAATCATAATTTGAGCCAAATATCCTTTGTTTCACGAACCGTGAACCCGACCACGATACAACCCTTAAAAGACCTAATTGAGGCAGGGTTTGTTCTGAAAGCGCATTACGATAAGGTTGAGTAACCTGACTCCTGCATGATTTGCTAATCATATCCTTATTATATTTCTCACTGATCGAATCAGCATTACGTTTGAACTCTTTGGTTCATTCGTCACTCACTAACATGACACGTAAATGAGTGACTGTACATTTTTTCAAAATCTGCATGAACACTGCATTAAAATTACCATTCGTGAATAAAAAATTTTAATTGCAGATCAGTAGTTGATACGAAGGAAATTCCACCAGGGAATAATCAATCAGGACTGAATCGTTAGTAGTCTGGATCAGAACGGTATGCTGTGAAGCCCTGTGAATCTGGGGCATTAACTCCTAGCGAGTTTAGAATCAGTTTGTCTGAGGACAAGTCCCGGAGTATCGGTTGATTATGGGGCAGATTATTCAAAAAGCAGTTGATCAGAAGTTGATCTTCTCGGGGCCAATCAGGGGCAGTTATCCAGAGTTCTTGTGATTTAAGGGCAGATCCCCCCAGTGTTCAATCAGGGCATGTTGAGTCGCTCAACGCTCGTTCAGGGACAAGCTACTTTAGAAGTATACTGAAACCAACCATGCCGAAAGTTGATTAGTTGAGGATGAATCCTTCCGTTGTACAGATGTTGGGGCAAGCCATCTGAAGATTGTCTTGTTGCCAGCTGTTTTCTGTTCAGAATGAATTTTCCCAAGAGTCGGATTGGGGCAAGTTGAATTGCACTGGGGCAAGTTGTTCAAATGAGTTTGTTCACCCTAACAAGAGTTGAGTGTCGGGGAATCATGTCATTACCCTGCCAAAAACCTGAGCCTTCTGAAGAAGCCTTGCTGTCATTGGATTGTTATCCTACAGCCTAACTTGTTACTCGGCTGAACCTTGTAACCGAATCGTTTCAAAGTCCAGTTCTTGTCTGGCAAACCGGAGATCAGTTCTCGTCTGAAATCCAAACCAGAAACCAGCCCTGTCTGGTCACCTTTTTCTGTAACCTATTGTTTAACCAGTTCTTGTCTGGCTAACACAATTTTAAAGCCCAGTTCTCGTCTGGTAAACCAGAAATCAATTCCCGTCTGATATCCAGAACCCGTAAGTCAGTTCTCGTTTGACAGCCTAACATATTTTACCATCAGTTATCGTCTGATAGCCCACCTTGAATGCTAGTTCTTGTCTAGTATTTCCCTTTCAAATCCACTTTTGTTGGTAACCAGAAATGAATCCCTATCACCATAAACCTATCCCTAAATCAGAAAAGGCCTAATTGTACCTGGCCCGATGATTCCTAGTGACTCGTATGTCGTCACATTCCCCGACACAAGGCTCGAGTGATCTCAGCTCCATGATTGGTATTCTGTATTCCCTGTGTTGATGTTGTTGAATCAGGAGTAGTTTCTCAGCAGAGGCGTACAGTTGAGATTGTTTCCCCTGAGCAGTTTGAGATTGCAGCAAGTCGAGATGGCATTTATCCCTTATCAGAGTAGGATCAAGATTATCCTCAGTAGGGCGAGATTGATATTCCCGGCAGAGTATGGCCATCCCAAGCATTAAACGTTGATTAGCCTGATGTGCTACTCTTCCCAAGGGGGCTGAGGCTGAAACTTTCCCTTGACTAGCAGATTTGGGTTTATTTCCCCAGCAGTGGGACTGATGCAATGTTGTATCCCCACAGAGTCCGAGTTTGACTCCTTCCCTCTCCGAGTCTAGGTCATTGACTCACTCCTCAAGAAGAGGTCGACGTTGATTCCCTCACTAAGTAATCTCCAGACGAGTAGATTTTGATGTCAGGCAGAGAAGAGTTATTTCTCAGCAGTTTGCTTCGTGCCCTATAAGAACTTAGGGTGTTCAAAAAGGACCATTCAGGGTTGTTTTCCTCGATGAAGTGAGATCCAATTTCAGTGATCGATTATTATCTTCCGCAGACGCCAGAGGTGTTTCCTTGATAGGATCAGTACATTTCCAACAGAGTTGTACCATGAGTAGCTAAGGATTGATATCCCCAGCAGTGTTGATACACATGTGTTCCTCATCAGACTTGATAGTCCGACAAGTGTTACCCAGAAGGGTCAGTCTCCGTAAGGCGTATGCAAGATTACCCTCGGCAGATCAGGATTGATATCCCCGATAAAGCTCAGCAGTCTCTCCCCGCAGAGTCTGAATGCGGGACCGTGAGCATTGATATGTATCCCCAAGAAGAGGAGATTCTCTCCCCAATCAGATGTATCCTGAAGGAACGTCATCTCCTCAGCTGAGTCAGGCGCTGAAGCGCGTGTTCATCCCCCAGCACCGGGTCACAAGTGCAGGTTCCGTAGGAAACTATTCGTTCACTGAAGTTTGCAGCAACTGATGGTCCAGACTGAAGTCTCCAGCGGAATTGAAATTCCCCACCAGAGTTGTACTCTCCCCCGAAGTCGGATGGTTCCTCCTTCCCCAGCGGAATTGAGATTCCCCATAGATTCGTACTCTCCAGCGAAGCAGAATGATTTCTTCTTCCTCAGCCGAGTTTGCAAATCCCCAAGAGAGCCGAGTCCTTGGGAAGCAGTTGGGACCATGATTGGTTTTCCCCAGTAGAGTGTTGAACAGCTGATGCTGTATTTCCCCCGGAGTCGTACTCTCCAGCGAAGCAGAATGATTTCTCCTTCCTCAACCGAGTTTGCAGTTCCCCAAGAGAGCCGAGTCCTTGGAAGCAGTTGGGACCATGATTGGTTTTCCCCAGTAGAATGTTGAACAGCTAATGCTGTATTTCCCCACCAGAGTCGTTATCTCCAGGGAAGTAGCCGTGAAGGCCGCGCAGTTTACTTCTGCGATTGACATCGTTTTCCTCAGCAGTTGTGGTTTGAATACCCAGATGAGCAGGTTCAGGTTCTCGTAGAGCTTCGTTCCCCTACAGCAGTCAGCTGAAGATCATTTCCCCAGGCGGAGTCCAACTGAGATTGGTGTGACTTCTTCTCTTTGGCTGGATGATTCCTTCCTTCACCAGAGTAGTCCTTTCTCCTTGACAGGAGGCTTTTCCCTTCAACATTTATTTTGCTGATGGGGCCATAGCATATCGCATGATTGCATATCATTTACCCTGAAAACGCGTAGCATTTCCACCGTGTGGAGCATTACGTCATTATCAAAGCATATGCATACGAAACATGAGCCAGGTCGCCACCGTTCTTGTTTTGCAGATGTTCCTCCTCAGAATGGTTTGATCAAGATGATTCTTGAATTCCCCCCAGCGAAGTCTTCGGTTCAGGACGATTCTTGAATTCCCCAGAAGGGTCGTTTGCTTAAGATGATTCTTAAGTACTCAGCGCAGTCTCTAGAGTTGGTTGCTCAAGTTGATACTTGGAGTCCCCAGTAAAGGTTTCCCAGGATGATTCCTGAAATCCCCAACAGAGTGTTCGCTCAGGATGGTTCCTGAAAGCTCCAGAATGGTCGACGGTTCAAGATGATTCTTGAAGTCCCCGACGAAGTCATTTGTCCAAAATGATTCTTGAAGTCCCCGGCAGAGTCATTTGTCCAAGATGATTCTTGAAGTCCTCAGCAGAGTTGATTCATCCAGAATGATTTCTGGACCCCCGAAGCGGAGTTACTTGATAGTTCTCCAAAATCCCCAGCGGCGAAGCGTCATCCCCAGCAGGTCTCTAACGACGAAGTTGAAACCTCCCTTGAAGACTCCATGATTGAAGTCTGATCGTGTTAATGAAGCAGTTCTCTCAGCTGATGCGGAGTGCCTGATGGCAGAAGTTTAGATGTTCCCAGGTGGCTCATGATTGACCAAGAATTCTATTTCCGACTTGCTGATGAAGTCCGGCTGATGCCCGACAGTATCGCGGAATGCCTGATGGCATGATCAACCTGATGGTTGAAGTCCGGCTGATGCCCGACAGATTTCTTTGAATTCCTGATGGCATGATCAACCTGATGGTTGAAGTCCGGCTGATGCCCGACAGTTTCTTTGAATGCCTGATGGCATGATCAACCCGATGGTTGAAGTCCGGCTGATGCTCGACAATGTTCTTTGAATGCCTGATGGCATGATCGACTATGTATTACCGGTTACCGTGTGACCAATTCCTCATTAGGGTTGCCGTGCAACTGTTATGCTCAATGTCGAAGATGTTCCTACCGACCAGAGTATCGTTCACCTGTGTGTGGTATCCAGACTTCCAGCAAGATCATTGACACGTGTTCATCTTATTATTCTCTCCCACAGAGTCTATTCTTCAAGTTCATATTTTCCCAATGGATTTCTTCACCCTGACGGCGAGGTCATGCGATGTTGAGAGTTGACGGCGAAGTGAGATTATTTTGAGTACTTGACGTGATGTCAGATTCTTTATTTTTCCAACGGAGATGTTGGATGTTTGTTTCTGGCGGCGATGTCAGGTGATTTAGTTCTCCAGCGGTAATGTTGGACGTTTGTTTCTGGCGGCGATGTCAGGTGATTTGATTCTCCAGCGGTAATGTTGGATGTTCGTTTCTGGCGGCGATGTCAGGTGATTTAGTTTTCCAGCGGCGATGTTGGGTGTTTTGGTTGTCCGACGGCGATGTCAGACGCTTTATTTTCATGAATGCCTGACGGCGAGGTCAGGTGTCTGATGACAATGACAGAGGAATTTAATGTGGATAACTGACGACAAGGTTCAGATCAGTATGTCTCCAGCAAGTTGCCGTGCAACTATTATTTCAGCTTTCGAAGATTTGTTTCCATCAGAGTACCGTGTACTTGTGTAGTTGGCAAATTTCCGGGTTTATCGGTATTCAACCATCTCGCACCTTGATTGGATGAGGGCCGTTCGCTCCTCACCCAGTTAGGTCCAAGCCGTTTGAATAGGGGCAGCTGTTGCACCCCAAAATTTGACCAACTACTCATCGCGATTTGGCTCATGTTTCGACTCATTTCATTTCGCACTTGCATACCACGTACATTGCATTTTTTCCAGTCAAATTGGTTTATCGGGATCACAGCCCTCTGATAGCATTTCAGGCCAATACGAGGATGTATTTGGAGAATCGATGGTCATCCCGGTGTTTTCAGCTCTTGCTGTTGTTTTTGAGGACCTCTCGGTGTCCGGGATTTTTACCGTTTATGTCGATATAGTCGCTAATCGATTCAATCGGCTTCCCCGGTAGTTTTAGATTTTCCCCTTATTTTCTAGAATTTTTAATAGGTTTAATTGATTTTTCTAGGTATTAGTTAGTTTTTTAATAGATATTAATTGATTTTTAATAGTTTAGTTTTAATTTCCTTTTTTTAGGAATTTCTTTAATCATTTTAGATAATAGGTTTTAAGAATAAATCTTTCCTTTAGATATTAAGTAGAGTTTTTTTTTTTTAAAATGATAAGTCCCTTTAATAGATTGTTTTTTTTATAGATAATAGAGTTTTTCTATTTTTTTAGTTGTTTAGGAATTTATAAGAAATTAATAGATTTTTCATCAATTTAGAATTAATAGAGCTTTTTTTAGGTTAATCCTCTTTTTTAGATTTAATTAGGATTTAAGTAGATTAATTAGGGCTTTAATCATTTGTTTAGATATTAATTAGGGTCTTATTAGAGTTTGTTAGAATTAATTAGGATTAGATTAGTTTAATTTTCATTTAGAATTTAATTACTGTTTTAATTTTCGGATTAGTCTTAATGGGAGTTTTAAGTCTTAATTAGTTTTTTAATCAGTATTAATTGCAGTTTTAATTGTGTTCATTAGTATTAATCAAAGTCTGAATTTACTGGGCCGTGTGGCAGTTTTTGGAGGCCCAAACCCCAATCCAGGTGTGGCATATATAAGCGTCCACACGTACGCTTCAGAGTCTCTCCAGTTTTTCCACGTTTCACCCCATTTTTTTCGTGGTGCCACGTTTCAGCCTTCTCCATTCTGCCACGTTTCGCACTCTCAGATACCCACCTCACTTCACCCCTCCGCATGTCATGCCACTTGGCACTCTGCTCTCTCCCCTTCACCATGCGTGTTGACACGCATATCGTCCCTGACCTCTCTCCCCCTCCGACCATGCAAACGCCGGATTCCACCATCGGCGAAATCACACGGTGGCGCGCCTCGGCGGAAACTGCATCAAGAATCTCCCAGATCCACCGTGTTCATCAATTCCTCACCTTCTCTGCCCAGATTCGTCCAAGATCTACCAACTCCTCGCCGGAAAATGCAAGAACCCACCGGAAACTTCATGCGAAATTCATCCATGATCACCATCTTCCCAGAATTCCTCAACATCAATCTTGAGAGTTCATCAGATTTCCAGATCTCAAGAACATCCAAGGAGACTCCAGATTCGTTGTTGTTCTTCCCCGATTCTTCACAATTCTTCAACCTTCATCATCGAGAATCATCCATTTGCAGCAATGTTCATCTTCTTCATCCCAGATTCGCCCAGAAACGAAGAACCTTCATCACCCCCAATCCTCATCCGTTCGTCATTCATTCTCCAGAAATGCTAATGTTCTTCAGATTCCTTCGTCAAACATCAAGATCTTCGTCAAGATTTTTGAAGTTCATCGTTTCAGAAATCATCATCATCATTATCATCATGTGAAATCTCCAGAAATCGTAAAAGCAATCATCATCGTTCAACAACAATAACTCCAAGATGTCTTCATCAACAACCTTCATCATCCTCCAGAAATTCAAGAACATGCATCAAGATCTTCATCAACAATCTTCATCCGATTTCCAGAATTTCTTCAACATCCAAGAACAAGCACCTCCGCAGCTTCATCTTCTTCGGAGAGCTACATCGATCTTCATAAAACCTTCGAACGAACTTCAAGATTTCTGCAGAAGCTTCATCGTTCATAAACAGTCTTCGTCCTCACGAAGCTTCAAGAACCTCAGAGGGTGGATCGCGTCGTTCTTCTGAGAAGGTGATAGTTCGGATTGTTGTTTCTTCATCTGTGTTGTTGATTAGAGGCGAAGGCTGGAGATTGATCTCAGGAAGGTTGAGACAGGTGGAGTTTGAGAGAGAAAGATTGAAACGGAGAAGGAGAGGTGGGTGGTGGTGACGGCGCAAGGTTGAGAGAGAGAAGGGAGATAGGTTAGACCTAGGGTTTCTGAGAGTGGAACGAGAAAGAAAGAAAGGGCTGTGTGAATTGGGCTGGGCCCATTGGCTCTGTCCGTACACCCCTCCGTTTCTCTTCATTAACCCTCCCCCGTTTTGGTTATTGCTTGGTAAACGGGCTGAGGCCCACTACTGGTTACGCCTCCGTTTTCCTTCTACACCCTCCCTCCGTGTGTAAATGGGCTGGGCCCTGTTCATCTTTCTGGCTACACCCCCCGTTTTGGCCATGAACCCCCCCTGCTTTCTTATTTGTTTTTCTGAATTTCTTATTGGGCTGGGCCCAGTTTCTTTTGTTTTTTTTGCTGCTGTACCTCCTGCTGCAGTTTTGCACCCCCCCTCGTGTTTTTCTCTTTTTTCTTTATTTTCTTTTATTTTCTTTGTCTAGATTTTTTAAAGAAGAGAATATGTAATAGAAAAAATAGAAAAAGATGGAAAATATGAAAAGTATAAAAATATAAAGAAATATTATATTAGCTAATAGTATTTTTAATATTTTCTTTTAGGATATATTTTCTTTTTAGGATATATTTTCTTGTAAGAGTTTATTTTACATTTTTAGAAGTAGTTTTAAATGTCCATTTGTTAAGAGACTTTTTACATTTTTAGAAGTAGAATTATATTTCCACTTGTTAGAGGACTATTTTTTCATTAGATTTTCCATATTAGATGGATAGGAGGTTTTTAGGAGTTTATTTTCCTGTACTCAATCATTGTAATCTCTTTCAGAACATTAATAAGATGAGAATTGTGCTGTGGTCTCCGTTCTACCTGTAGTTAGGCCGAACTACAGCTGCTCTGACTTTCTCTGATGAGAATATGTAGGCATAGGATGCGATATCCTAGCGAGCACACTAACAACTAACATTTGTTCTCCTCGCTGCTGTGCGATCGAGACTTTCCCGCTGACGACTGATGTTATCCTTTTCTCTTGCCCGAGTGCATTTGAGACCAGACCGTAGTTCTAGTTCCCGTAGGTTCCCATACCTCGAAACCCGACATACTACGTCCGTTCTACCGCAAACAGGTACGCCTAAGTCTCCAATGGTCGAGCAGCGTCCACCTAACTGCTAGGATGCGTACGCTAGTATCGTCAACTTAATCTCTCACCCCGTGTGACCGAGAACACCCTGTCTAGCCGTAGTTAGCCTGAACCACGTCATGCTCTGATTTCTCTGAAGAGAATACGTAGGCCTAAGACGCGACGTCTTGCCGAGCAACCTAACCCGTAGTTTCCCGAACTACGTTGACTTTGATTTCTCGTTCTCTGATGAGAATACGTAGGCATAGAGTGCGACGCTCTATCGAGTCAATTTCTTTCCGTTTAGATTTAGCAGCCGTAGATAGATTGTTTTTCACCCGTAGACAAACCAACAAGCGTGGATCCCGTCGAGTACGACGGACGTGAGGGGTGCTAATACCTTCCCCTTGCGTAACCGACTCCCGAACCCAGACAATGGTTGCGACGACCTTGTCTTACCCGTTTTCGTAAGGTTTTTCCGATCGTTTCCTTTCCCATTCTGAGGGATAAATAACGAAAGGTGGCGACTCTTCTGTTTTGTCGGCACCTTATTTTCGCGCAAGCGACAGCCAGTAAGTTTATGTATGCGCATTTTATCAAAAACGTCGGCGTTCTTTTTCGCAAACAAAACAGATAAATGCTAAACAGACAAACATAATTGCTGAATATTATATATTTTATTGATAACGAACCCCTGAATGGACAAAAATGTTTTACAACAGATGCAAGCTCCTGGAATGAGGAAGCCGCGCAAATATAAAAACATAAATATACATCAGTATATGCACAAATGTCGGCAATGAGGCGTAGGCGAACACCATGAGTTGATCCCTCTATGACCCACTCGACTCCGATACCTCTCCGAAGCTTCAGCTTCAGAGGAGATTGATTCAGATAAACGGCCCTCAGGTCTTTCAAACCACTAAACAATGAGATTCCACACGCGGAACACAGTTATTTGCTTTTTCCAATCCCTAACTTTTGCCTGAATCGCCCTTCCGGGTTTTCGATTCACCGGGATACCCTTTTTTGCCAAAGTTGCCCTTCCGGGTTTCCGACTTTGCGGGTGTACATTCTTTTCTTTTATATCCCTAATTTTTGCCCGAACCTTTTTCCTTTTTTATGGTTCGCCGGGATGCCCCTTTTTGCCTGGATCTTCTTTTTCTTTCCAGCGGGTCATTTTTAAGTAAAGTATTTTTTAACTGCGTCCGCGTTCACCGGGGATGCAAAATCTTCGCTGTCCATCGTGGATAACAACAAGGCTCCTCCCGAGAAGATCTTGTTGACAACGTACGGACCTTCGTAATTGGGAGTCCACTTGCCCCGGTGATCGGAGTGTGGAGGAAGAATCTTCTTCAGGACGAGATCACCCGTCTGAAAGCTTCTAGGGAGCACCTTCTTATCATAAGCTTTCTTCATTCGGCTTTGGTACAGATGACCATGCGCAATCGATGCTAATCTTTTCTCGTCCATCAGGCTGAGTTGGTTTAGTCGGTTCTTAATCCATTCCGCCTCATCGAGTTTCACGTCAACCAAAACTCGCAAAGAAGGAATCTCAACTTCTAACGGTAGGACAACTTCCATACCGTACACCAATGTGAAAGGAGTTGCCCCGGTTGATGTACGTACCGTTGTACGATAACCGTGCAGTGTGAACGGCAACATCTCGTGCCAATCTTTGTAGGTCACAACCATCTTCTGTACAATCTTCTTGATGTTCTTATTGGCCGCTTCAACGACGCCATTCATCTTCGGCCGGTAAGGAGATTAGTTGTGGTGTTCAATCTTGAAACTTTGGCACAGCTCCTTCATCATCTTGTTATTCAGATTCGAACCATTATCAGTAATGATTCGCTCGGGAATTCCGTATCGACAGATGATGTCCCTCTTTATGAATCTAGCCACCACCTGCTTGGTCACATTAGCATATGAGGCTGCCTCCACCCACTTGGTGAAGTAGTCGATAGCTACTAGAATGAAGCGATGACCATTAGATGCAGTGGGCTTGATCTTGCCTATCATGTCGAGGCCCCACATGGAGAACGACCACGGGGAGGACATGACATTTAACGGGCACGGCGACACATGAATCTTATCAGCATAGATCTGACATTTATGACATCTCTTCGCGAATTTAAAACAATCCGACTCCATCGTCAGCCAGTAGTATCCTGCTCTTAGGATCTTTCTCGTCATAGCATGCCCGCCGGCGTGCATACCAAATGTGCCTTCATGGACTTCTTCCATGAGCATACTCGCTTCTTTCTCATCTACACATCTGAGTAGCACGAGATCGTGGTTTCTTTTATACAAAACTCCATCAGGATTGAGATAAAAATTTCCAGACAACCTCCTCAGAGTCTTCTTACCCTGGGTTGACGCTCCCGCGGGATACTCCTTAGTCATAAGGAAGGTCTGGATATCATGGAACCATGGCTTGCCGTCGGAGGCTTCCTCGATTGCAAAGACGAACGCAGGTCTATCAAGACGAGAAAGGACAATTCTTGGAGCTTCATTCCAAAAATTGACTTTATACATCAAAGCCAACATGGCTAAGGCATCAGCCATCTGGTTTTCTGCTCTGGGCACATGATGGAGTTCTACTCGATAAAAGAACGGAAGTAGCCTTCTGGCATAATTCATGTACGACACCAAATTCGATTGACGAGTCTCCCACTCCCCTTTAATCTGGTTGATCACAAGCGCTGAGTCACCATATACATCTAGGTTCTTGATCCTCAACTCAATTGCCTCTTCTAGACCCATGATGCATGCTTCGTACTCCGCTTCGTTATTGGTGACTGGAAACGTCAGTCTCGCAGTGAACGGGATATGGGATCCGTGGGGAGTCGTGATGATCGCTCCAATGCCACTTCCATAGGAGTTAACTGCCCTGTCAAATATCAATTTCCACTGGGATTTCCTATCTGGCCCCTCGTCGGGCAATGGTTCATCGCAATCTTTCGCTTTGAGAAACATGATATCCTCATCAGGGAATTCAAATTTCATCAGTTGATAATCCTCGATCGGCTGTTCGGCGAGGTATTCAGACAATACACTTCCCTTGATGGCCTTCTGGGAAACATACTGAATGTCATATTCCGTCAACACCATTTGCCATCTGGCAATCCTGCCCGAAAGAGCTTGCTTCTCAAAGACGTACTTGATCGGATCCATCTTCGAAATTAGCATGGTGGTGTGATTGAGCATGTACTGTCGTAAACGTTTGGCAGCCCAGGCAAGTGCACAACACGATTTCTCCAGCATCGAGTAACGAGATTCACAATCTGTGAACTTTTTACTCAAGTAGTAAATGGCATGCTCCTTCCTGCCCGTCTCGTCGTGTTGACCGAGAACACACCCCATACTATTCTCAAGAACCGTCAAGTACATGATTAAGGGTCGTCCGGCCACTGGGGGTATCAAGATCGGAGGTTCCTGCAGATACTGTTTTATCTTATCAAATGCCTTCTGGCAGTCCTCGTTCCAGATAATCGCCTGATCTTTCTTTAGTAGTTTGAACATCGGTTCACACGTGGCCGTGAGCTGAGAAATAAACCTTGCAATGTAGTTTATTCTGCCCAGGAAACCACAAACTTCTTTTTCTGTTTTTGGCGCAGGCATTTCTTGTATTGCTTTTATCTTCGCAGGATCAACCTCAATGCCTCTTTCACTCACGATAAACCCCAGTAGTTTTCCGGACCGTACTCCAAAAGTACACTTGTTAGGATTCAGCCTCAACCTAAACTTCCTAAGCCTCTCAAAAAGCTTCAGCAAATTGACCAGGTGTCCCTCCTCCGTTTGGGACTTCGCAATCATGTCATCAACATAGACTTCAATCTCATGATGAATCATGTCATGAAACAAAGTAACCATTGCTCGTTGGTAAGTGGCCCCTACGTTCTTCAGACCGAAAGGCATTACCTTGTAGCAAAATGTTCCCCAAGGTGTAATAAACGTAGTTTTCTCCATGTCCTCCGGCGCCATCTTGATCTGATTGTAGCCGGAGAAGCCATCCATGAACGAAAATACGGAGAACTGAGCTGTATTGTCGACCAACACATCAATATGAGGCAGCGGGAAATCATCTTTAGGGCTCTCCCTATTCAAATCCCGATAATCGACGCACATTCGTACCTTACCGTCCTTCTTCGGTACAGGCACTATGTTGGCGACCCAAGGAGGGTAAGTAGTGACCACTAAGAAGCCAGCATCAAGCTGCTTTTGCACTTCTTCTTTGATCTTAACGGCCATATCTGGTCGCGTCCTCCTAAGCTTCTGCTTAACGGGAGGACAATCTTCTTGCAGCGGCAAGTGATGGACCACGATGTCAGTATCAAGTCCGGGCATATCTTCGTATGACCAAGCAAAGGCGTCACTATACTCTCTTAGCATCTCGACCAATCTCTGCTTGACATCACTCTGTAGTGCGGCCCCTATCCTGATGTTCCTGACAAGTTCTTCAGAACCCAGATTCACAATCTCAATCTCTTCCTCGTGAGGCAGAATAACTTTCTCCTCTTGCTTCAACAAGCGGGCCAACTCTTCGGGAAGGTCTTCATCTTCATCAATCTCTTCCTCGGCTTGATAGATCGGGCAATCGAAGTCGAAGTGAGTCGTAGAAGGTCCAGAGTCGATGTCATCTGCTATGTGGATCCTGCAATAACAATGGTTAAGCTTAAAACAAGGATATGCAGGTTAGCACAAACCCTATTGCCATTTATTGTTTTTCAAAACAAATATAAAACAGGAATAACAGAGATCACAATATTTGAATACGAAGAAAAACGCCTTTTGATTTATTGATAAAATGCATGTACATAATCAAACAAGGCCCTGGCAATAAAACCACTATGCCCCGGGTAGGACATAGGGTTGTACAACAATTGGAGAAAGTAAATCATTACTCTTTGCATGTCACTTGGATGATATCCCTGACGGACCAGTTGTTGAGGCTCTCGCCTGGTTTGCTTGGCTGGATCCAAGAGTCCAGATCGCAGTCGTTGTCTTTGCCGTCTTCAGACACCGTGTTGACACTTTCAAATATCACCTCGCCACTGGTAAACTGGATCGGCCCTTTACCTCACGACGCACTGCCAGAAGAGGAGGCTTCAGCTGTAGGAGAGTATCCTAACCCAAACTTGTCTTGCTTGTTAGGTATCTCTAGAATTCGCCCCCAGCCTGGGGTAGACCCGGCTTGAACAACGGCCCGGGCTTCCTTGAAGGAAGAGAGAGTCATCTCTGGTTTCTCAGCGATTACAGGAGCTACGTTCTTGACTTTAACAACTTCGAACGCCTGACATAGGGTTTCATGAATTTCCCCATCCATATCAACATATTTGAAGGACGACAAATGGCTCACCATTATATCCTCCTCGCCACATACAATCACGATACTGCCTCCGACAGCGTACTTGAGCTTCTGGTGCAACGTGGAGGTCACGACGCCAACGGAGTGGATCCATGGCCGGCCTAAGAGACAGTTGTAGGCAGGCATGATGTCCATAATATAGAAGAGTGCGTCGAATGTTTCCGACCCAACTTGGATTGGCAGGGTCACCTCCCCGAAAACATGCTGTTTGGTTCCATCGAACGCTTTCACAACCAGATCACTGGGCGTGCAAATCAATCCGCGAGTATCTAACTTCATCAATGCTTTCTTCGGAAGAACATTGAGTGATGACCCTGTGTCCACCAACACATGAGACATAATCGTTCCCCTACACTCTATCGAGATGTGCAGGGCACTGTTGTGATTCCTCCCCTTCGGCGTCAGCTCCAGGTCAGTGAACCCTAACCCATTTCCAGCATTCATGTGGGCTACGACCCCTTCCAACTGGTTGACCGATATCTCCTACGATACATACGTGGCATTCAACACCTTCAGCAGCGCGTTGCGATGTGCCTCAGAACACAGCAACAAATTCAGGATGGAAATTTTTGAGGGTGTTTGATGGAGATGATCCACGATCCTGTAGTCACTTTTTTTTAATCAACCTCATAAATTCTTTGGCGTCTTTAACAAGTAAATCTTTTTCTACCCCACGAGGGGTTTCTTCAACGACTTTACTTTTCCCTTTATCAGTTGCGTCAGCTCTGTCCGCTTTGTCCACCACGACCTCAGGTGGTGCAAACACTCTCCCGCTTGCGAGTAATTCCGCTAACGCCCACTAGTTTCTCCACAGACGACCCTGATGGTTCCAATTCCAACTTCTGTCTGTTGCAGTAGACCTCTGCCCCATAATGCCATGAGACAACATTGGTGCTTTCGAAAGGTATCGACCCAGCTTTGGTGATAGTAATCATGGGCGGCCTGGGTGCAGAAATAGTTATCGTCCGACGAGGGATGGTGATGGTGGCAACCTCACCATCTTGCTTCAGCATTACCTCTCCCGATCCGCTTTCGGCCCTTCGGCTAAACTGCAAGATTCCTTCGGTCATCAGACTCTGGATCCCTTCTATCAACTGTTCACATCCATCAGGACTAGTCGCACAGCCCATACACAACTCTCCATACCCTAGAAAGAAACCCCTTTTCATCAGTTTAGCTTTAATGAAGCTAAGCGGTGTCTTCAGATCTCTGACGTCGGTCAACAAATCCAAACTCTCGTCTTCAATAATGGCATTTATTCCACCTCCCATATGATTCGGCATAGGGTTCTTCGTGACATTTGGCACATTATCTGAGAAATTGATGATCTTGGCGTCCACCATGTCCTGTACCTTGTGCTTGAAGGCTTTGCAATTTTCTATTGTGTGGCCTGGTGCCCCTGAGTGAAATTCGCAAGTCGCATTCGCATCATAACCTGGCGGAGGTGCCCCTGTCAAGGGAGCCAAGGTTCTCTTCTAGATCAGCTGTAACTGGAGCAGAGTTTGTAATAGCTGAGCATAAGACATGGCGGAGTCTCGAGGTGACGGCTCGACAGAGGTGCCCTGTTCTGATACTTTCTGTACCCTTGTTGATTCGGCTGCTGCTGCTGCTGCTGCTGTAGCTGTTGGACTGCCGGGATAGTTATGCTGGCCACGTGCTGGTGAGGGCCTTTGTCTTTCCTTCGAGTGTTAGACACGACGCTCGTCTCTCCTTCCCGCCTTTTGCCACCATACGGTTTCTTTCCTCCTCCAGCTGAGGATATATCACCTTGAATTTTCCCCAGTTTGATCCCATTTTCGACGTGCTCACCCGTGATAATAAGATCTGAGAAGCTTCCAGACATACTGTTGACCAATTTCTCATAATAAACTCCTGGGAGGGTGGCCACGAACATTTCCACAAGCTCGCGTTCAACCATCGACGGCTGAACTCTAGCTACCAATTCACGCCACCGCTGGGCGTACTCCTTGAACCCTTCATTATTCCTTTGTGACAGATTCTGCAGTTGGACCCGGTTCGGAGCCAAGTCACTGTTATATTGGTAGTGGTGCATGAATGCTTCAGCAAGTTCCTTCCACGTGCGCACACTGGTAGGTTCCAAACTCATGTGCCATTCTAGGGAGGGCCCGGACAGTCTGTCCTGAAAGAAGTGCATCAACAACTTCTCGTCCTCAGAGTGAGGGGACATTTTTCTGTAATATGATCTCAAATGGACGCGAGGGCAAGTGGTGCCCTTGTACTTTTCAAAGTCAGGTACCTTGAACTTGGGAGGCACCTTGAAATTAGCAATTAGTCCCAACTTGGACATATCAACGCCCACAGTGTTCTGGTTCTCGAAGCTCCTCATCTTGTCCTCGAGTGCCTTAAACCTTAGTCGTGCTTCAGCAGTCATCTCCCCTTCAGCACCTCTCTGAGAGAACACATTGTCTTGACGGTCTTCTAACCATGGCTGAGGCCTATACAGATTTCCTACACCTGCGCTGCCGTTGCCCAGTCCAACATTGACGTTAGCTTCAAAATTCCCATTACCGACGCCAGTCGTATTACCATTGGGTCCCATTATCACATTGCCATTGGCACTGCCATTCCCCCCGGTCACGGGGATGCCATTCTGAGGAGTTTCAACAGGTGGAGGGGTTGGCACCGTCCCGCCATGGAGTACACCATTGCTGTCAACCCTTGAAATCAGAGGCTGAACCAAGGTTCTGAGTTGATCCTGGCTGTTGGCGACCACTTGCATGAGCTCCATGAAGCGGTCTATCCTTTCTCGGAGTTCTTGAACGTCAGTTTGCATTTGCTCCATAACTCTGGCTTGATTTGCTCTGGTTGGATAGCGGTGGGTAGGTCTCTGATCAATCCTAGAACAACCTGAAACAACCTGTATACACAAAAGGGTTAGAAAAACGACAAGGTGCTCGTTATGCAGATGCTTCATGCAAATGCAAACGTGTGTCTGTGCGTGAGGGAGATTCCCCCGATCCTAGTGCCTGAGTGCCAGTGCTGCTAATAAGAAGTCTGAGTCCAGTCATGGAAATAACATCTCATATATAAAGAAAGCCCATCAAGGCAGTACATAACGTCACTGAGTACAGGATGAATCAATAACATGACCTCAACCAACAAGCCTGGTGATGGTCAGCATACAACAATGATCAAAACAAAAGGATTACAAATAGTCAAGCACGACCACGGGCGCGAAACTCTTCTATCAACCCCTTCGTTTCCGGATGATCAGGCCGGGTGAGCAACCCTTCGACGAGTAACTCTCTCTGCATAATGGTGTATTGAAGACCTTCGACTGAGTCTTCCCATGCTCCTTCGCTGAAACAATCTTCTAGCTTCCGCTTCTTGGATTCAAACGTCAGCTTGCGCTCCTTCAGGTTAGCAAGAACCTTGTTGAGCTGGCCTTCAGCGGCATATCTGCGAGCGGTTTCTTCATCAAACCTCTTCTCACCAGCCTTCACCTGGGCTTTCAACTTGGAGATCTGTTGCTTCAGCTTATCCTCCCGTACCTTGCCGTTGGCCAGGGTGGCCTTCCAATGCTGATTAAACTTGGATATTCTCCGATACGCTTCATCCAAGTGCTGCTTCTTAGTGGTCAGTACATCGTTGACAGCTTTGAAGTCTCGACCTAAGCGTTCACGCTCAGCTATCTGCTTAGTCAAATCTGTCCCTAACTGGTTCACCAGCTCTATCTGCCTCTTGAAGGAATGAATGGCCTCGCTTCTCTCGCTTCTGAGTTGAGCCAATTCTTTCTCCAGTTCTTCGTTTGCCTTCTTCAGCTCATCTCTCTTAGCTAACACCTGATTATGCTGCTGAATAGGCACGGTGGTAGGCTCTTCAATCACTAGAGGGCTTTCTGGCTTGGCAGGAGGAAACAACATCCCTATAGCATCTACTCTGGCTCTGATCCAAGTCACATATGGAGCGTAGGCCTGGCTATTACTCTTTCCCAGCAATGGTTTTCCTCGCTTACTGATACCATTCCAAGCGTGCTGAAGCTTAGATAACATATCCCCCTCTAAAAGACCAGTGAGGTACAGAAATTCCTGCACCTCTTCATCCTTCGGCGGAGCTCTAAAAGCATAAGCAAACTGTCGGACCAGCAGGGATGGATTATAGTTGATACAACCCTTCCTGCCTATCAAAGGCACATTCGGAAACTCTCTACAGATGAAGATGATCTCAGTACCCAACCTATCTCTATCAAACCAGACAATATCCTCTGCTAATAGACTCATCAAACGCTCAGACCACTCAGCTGTGGCTGCAGACGAAGCAAAGGGACCCTTCTTGGGTAGGTGACTATCAAGCCATCTACAGAGCAGGGGCATACAGCATGAGACATTCTTACCCCTTCTGTTCTCGTTTTTGTAGTGGACGGAATGGTAGACATCTCCTATCAAGGTAGGGACTGGATTCCCTGATGCAAAGATGTGAAATGCATCGAAGTCTACAAAGTCAGGCATATTGGGGAACAGAATGATGCCATATATGCACAGAGCGAGAATGGCGTTGAACACGACCCAACATCCGTCTTTGGTGCACTGCTGAGCCTTTCCCACTAAGAACTGTAAGGAAAACCCGGGAACCTTGTTCCAACTAGACAAAACCAACTCGGAGGCATCCCGATGAAGTGAGGGAGCTAGACTAGCCAGGTCAGGCTCGACATCCATATGAACAAAGGGCATCTGACTCTTGATAGGCACACCTAACAAATCAACATACTCCTCTAATGTGGGTGCGAGAATAAAGTCCTGGAAAGTAAAGCATCTCAACGGAGGATCGTAGAACTGCAGCAAGGCGTGCAACCCATTCAACTCAAACACAGAAGGTTTACGAACCAAACTGAGCAGTTTACCGTAAGACTTTCTGAATTCATCTCTCACAGAATCGTCTGCTAAAGCAATCAAACCAGTCAGCTGAACAACATCAGGAGCAGGGAGCTTGTAAGCCACGGTCTTCCTCAGAGAACTTATAATAACACAATAGGAGGCAAGAAAACCTGAATCGGGGGGAAACGGTACCTGCAACATAGACACACGTTAATGAAATGCAAATGAGTATGCAAAGCAATGTAAAATGCAATCATGTAGCAGGAGATCAAGGCAACTGGGCTGTTGAAGATATGAAGGTGAAGGTTTTGTATCAACAAAACCACAACACTGCTCTGTCAAAAACAACCATCTGAGAAGAAGAAAACCCAGATATCAGCCCATAAATCTGCTCTGTCAAGAACAAACACACATATGACAATAAGGACCTCTGATACATGACTATAAATCTGCTCTGTCAAGAACAAACATCTGATAATAAGGACCTCTGATACAGGACCATAAATCTGCTTTGTCAAGAACACACATATCTGCTGATGAGATCCTCTGATCCCAATCATAAACCTGCTCTGTCAAGAACAAACAAACATCTGATAATAAGGACCTCTGATACAGGACCATAAATCTGCTCTGTCAAGAACACATACATCCTGATGATGAGGACCTTTGATACCAACAAAACTGATTCACTATCAAGAAAACCAGGTAGTCTGAAGGTTAAGGTATCCTGCAACAAACCCAACCCTGCTCACAGGTATGGACCTATACTGACACAAGTTCGGCATCCTATGCGGTCATCAGCGTCACAGACATTCAAGAGGGGTGATACGATACCCAGAAGGTGTGGCATCACCATCTCCTGAAGCGGCCTCACTCGGCTGAATTCCAAATGGTCGGTCCCCAGTGTCGACAATCCTCCAAACCAACAACCCCCTCAACCCAAAGGGTTGAAAAAGAAGTCAACCGGGAGAACCTTGTCTGAGCGTGGATTTCATGAGACATTAGTGCCTGCAAAGCAAGCACGCGCCCACTAATTTCCACAACTAATGCTAAGTACACTCAAGCCTGGGTCTGGCTTCTCATTCATCAGAATGCCCCTCCCACAACAGCACAGATAATCATATCATACTGAAAATAAACTGCGGGAAGTAAAATGCGATAAATAAACACAACCCGACAAGTAATCATACAAGCGCTAGGATTGACTCTCGCAGGTGACGTTGGATCCCCAAACTGACTCGCATACGGGACGTTGGATCCCAGGAAACTATCAAGTCCCCAGCAGAGTCGCCAGCTGTCGCTACTGCGAAAATAAGGTGCCGGCAAAACAGAAGAGTCGCCACCTTTCGTTATTTATCCCTCAGAACGGGAAAGGAAACGATCGAAAAAACCTGACGAAAAGGTATAAGACAAGGTCATCACAACCATTGTCTGGGTTCGGGAGTCGGTTACGCAAGGGGAAGGTATTATCACCCCTCACGTCCATCGTACTCGATGGGATCCACGCTTGTTGTGTTTATCTGACGGGTTTGTTTACTATCTACCTATCAAGGCTGGTCTAAAAAGAAAACAAAATGACTCGGCAAAGCGTCGCACTTTATGCCTACGTATTCTCATCAGAGAATGAGAAATTAGAGTCTACGTAGTTCGGCTAACTACGGGTTACGGGGAAGGTAGCTCGCCAATACGTCAGTATTGTGCCTATGTACTCTCAACATGTATGAGAGATCAGAGCTTACGTAGTTCGGGCTAATACGGATTACAGGAATTCAGATTCATCTGTTTTTATCGAGTAGGGTTAACAAACAGTTCCAGCAGTTTGGTGTACGCAGCTCGACCCTTGGAGACTTAGGCGTTACCGTTTGCGGTAGAACTGAGAGTTAACGACACTCTTTTCTTCAGAAAAGCTTCCTTTGAATTATAGGCCCACGGGGCAAAAAGGTTTGAAGTTAGTTTTCTGCCTTTTACGGAAGAACTTTTTTTATGGATGTTTGCAACCAATATCGCACTAGAGACTATGACCTGAGAATGAATGCGTCGCATGTCACCCAAAGGGTGCCATACTAAACATCCAGACTGTCGAAAAGAAACTCTCCGACAATCCTTTCTCAGATAGCTTAAGGATCATAACGTAGGACGTCAGTCAACCTTTATTACTGTATTTTAATTTGTTTTGAGATGAGAAGAGAGAACAGACAGGTTCAACTAAGGGGAGACTATCAAGTCCTACTGTTGTCATGCCAAGGATTCATCCTATGGTTGAGGTTTGAAACAGGGAACTCCTAGAAGTTATCATGCATAGGTTTCAACCTAGAGTTCTAATCATCACTTCCTTATCAAAGGAAGTGAGATTCCTAGGGGATCATGTCAATGATAAACAGAAAAAGATAAAGCATCAGCTTAAACAGTAAACAGTAAACGACTGTAAAATGCATGCAATGCAAGTGAGGGAGGAAATGTGTGTGGGGCATCAGCCTCCACAAGCTCATCTCAACCTCAATCCAGATATGAATAACTGCAATCATACAGAAGAAATAAAATTCCATCAAGCAAATCACAAACCACATAGGCAAGGGAGCAGGGCTCTACCGAATACCCGCAAGCAAAGCCATACAGTAACAATACAAGCAGAGGGAGCAACTCACTCTCTAGTGCAATCATGCTCCTAGATTAAATCAATCTAAATATGAACTTATTCTAATGCATCAAGCAAATCAAACAGGTCACATCAATACAGTTGCACAGCAAGCAAACAGACAGGAAAGAAAGCAGCTCAACCACTCCTACAACAGTCCAGTCTTCAGACTTCAACTACCCTTCAAGACTATCATCTTCAATGGCTTGCTTCTACAAGCTTCTAACACATCAAATATAAGTATCAACTTATTCCCTCTTCTCCAAGCCTCAGCTCTTTAGTAAACTCCACCTTCAGGTTTCAACCCTAATACCAAGTATCACCTTGGCTCCCTCAGGCTCTCAGTGTCTCAACATAAGTATCAACTCATCTCTTATTCCTCAAGCCTTAGCTCTGCACTCAACCTCAATTGGATCTTCTTCACAAGTGTCAACTTGTTCTTCTGGACCTTCAAGCTTCAGCTCTCTCCTCCTTGCAAGTATCAACTTGCTCTTCCTGATCTTCAAGCTTCAGCTTCAATGGCAGTCTTCAAATACAAAGAAGTATCAACTTCATCCTTCAATCTTCTCACAAGGAAATCCATCCTCTAGCAAGGGAGAAAGATCCATCTATCAAGAGCAAAGTTGGGGATGATTGGTAGCAGAGTGAAGACCAAAGGTCACCACTAAGCATCCTACCATCAGAGAAAGGGACCCTCAAAGGTTCTACCAACTTGCAAGGGGCCACACATCCTACCAAAGGAGGGATGAGGCCTTTACAAGGGGACCTTACATCATAGGTAAGAATGGAATTGATCAACATATTCCATGTTTATGAAGAAAGAGAATCTATCTAGAGGCTCTGCCTACAAAACCCTAATCCTAACACCTAATCAACACTACACCAAAAGAAGGGAAGATCTTTACGGCCAAGCTTCTTCAAGCAATCCATTGCATCCTCAACTTGATCTTATCATCACCCAAGAAAAAGCAAAGCAAAACCCTAATCTAAGGGAACTAAGGAAGTCATTCTAGTTGAATTAGTGCATTAGAATCATCTAAAGTTAGCATCTAAACTAAAATCAAGCAAAAATAGTAAACTTCATTGAAAATTCCTACAAAAATTCCTAAGGGATCCTAATTCAATCATGAATCTACCATACAAAAATCAGAGGTTGAATCATCCACCAAGTCCTAGAAATAAAATCCAAACCACAAGGTATCAACCATAAACACTAAAAATGGAGCTCTTAAAGGTTCAACCTAAAACTAACACTTATATTCATCACAAAAATGTGAGAAAAATCTATGGGGAGCATGCATATCTATGCTAACTACTCACAAAGAATTAAGGCCAAAATCATCATCACATGATCAAACCAAATTCAACAATATCAAGCATCAAACATGATTATTTTAATGTCAATTAAAATGTAAAAATTCCCATAAAATCAGAAAATGCATGAAATAATAATATTTTTTATCTAAAAAATACTAGATCCTATCATGAATCCAATGCAAAAAGAATGGAATTAATTGAATCATTTTTCCATTTTTTATGAATTAATCAATAACCATGAGTAAAATGAAAAATAAAATAAAAATCCAAGGAAAATAAACATGCGCGTGGTACAGGTAGCAATAAAATCCAGTTCAATTCAGGGTTGGGCCCAACAAAGGGGGTGCTGATATCAATCTGACTTAAGCCCAAAACCACAACTGATTAATGAAACGCATCGTTTCATTTAGTTCAGAAAACCTTCACAAATTTCATGCACGCGTGGCCGTTGGATGGAGTCTTTGGTCCAAGTCAAACCATGATCCAAGGGCTCTGGGATCATCTTCCCCAATTCAAACCTCTGAAACTCAGGCCACCTGCGCGCCCAAAGTCACCGCCGGTGACATTCTTCGGTCGTCATCTCACAACCCTAACTTGCCATAGAATCCACCATTGGCCACGATTCCTTGATGAAACTTGTCCCAAATTTCACAAGGAACTCAATCATACCATTAATTCTCTCTAAAACCTTAAGATTCGCCAGAACACAATCTCACCCGAAAATGGTAACAACCCTAATTGGTCACTAACTCTCAAATTAATGATCTGAAAACCTTCCTACATCAATCCTCAATGCATCTAACATCCTAGTTCCTCTTAATTCTACCTAATTCAAGCTGGAGATTGAAAGTTACTAACCTGAGAATTTCGTGTGCACAGAAGTAGTAAACCTTCAAATCAAGCCCTCAAATGCTCCAGACTCCTTCAGTGAATCAATTCCAAGCTTCTGTATGCAATAGAATGGGTGGAAATGCTCTGGATTCTTGGAACCAACTCTGAGTTGCAGGTGGAGAAATCTGAGATCAAGAACACTACTCAGCCACGAATTTGCCTTGATTATGATCTGGAATCATTCCCTATCATCCATGGAAGAGATTGCCATCAAGAAAATGGATGGAAAGTGAAGAAAATTGTGTAACCGAATTCAGTTGCAAACAAGAATTTTTCACACTCAATCTCTATTCTCTCCTTCAATTATCACCAACCTTCAATCTGAACCAACTCTATATCATATATAGGCCATGTATGGATGATCTAGAAAGCTCTAGATCCTTCTAATGAGAAATTCAATATCTCACTTCATGGAAAGTTTAATCTCATGCCATGGTCATACCAATTCTGCTAGCAGCTTGTATTCACCTTCATTCTCTTCCAATTTCTCTCCTAATGGTATTTTGGATGTGTTTGGATTGAAAGGGGCCTTGGTTATGCCTTGAATTTTGGTTTGACAATTGTTACTTAAGATGTAAGTAACTACTTTTCAAAGCAAGTCCACAAATTAAACTTCAATTCAAAATTGTCGCAAAACCAATGTTCTTAAAATGTTTTTTAGAATCAAAATGACATATTACATGCCTTGGTTTGGACATGTAAATCAAAAGTACCAATTTCCATCTTTGGTTCATTTGAAATTCATCCTTATTTTAGGTCATTTTTGTGACTTTGAGCTACAAGCAATTACAACCTCTCATGACCTCTTGGCTAGCCTTAAAACATCATTTTGAACAAGTTTGATATTGAACAATTTCCCATTTGAAGCTTGGAAATAGGAGTTATGGCCTTATGCTTGAAATGACCTATAATCTCCAAATGACCAAAATACCCTTGACTTGTCAAAGCCATAACTTGAGTTCTACAAATCCTATCAAGGACTTCTAGTAATCTCTAGAAAGCTAAGATGATAAGGAAAAACATTCATGTTGACCAGAAGTTCATAGGAATCATCCTTCTAGGGAAAAAGTTTCATGCAAGTTGGACAACTTTCAAGCTCCAAATTCACATACCTCAGATGACCTGTAACTTGTCAAAGTCATAACTTGAGTTCTACAAATCCTATCAAGGACTTCTAGAACTCAAATTAAAGCTAAGATCATGCTCTTCAACATTCGTGTTGGGGGAAATATGAGATGACAATCACATCTTGAGCTAAACTGCCTTGAAGATAGGGGTCAAACTAGGGGATTTTACACTGTCAAGCCTCAGAAACCCTAGCTTGAAACTTCTCAAACTCTTCAATCATGATGAGTTGACCTTGAAATCATCCTTAGAACATCTCAATGTATCAATCCATGATCACATGGCTCTTGAATTAGGTCTCAACCTTCTTCAAACCATCAGCTGACTTAGGGTTGACCCAGTTAAAACCCTAGCTGCACCAATCATGGTTGAAGCTTCTTATTCTTGCATAATGACCTGTCTAGGCCTCAAAGTGATCTTCAAAAATTATCATGAGCTCTATCAAGACCTCAAGTCTAACTTCATGGCCTCAGAATCATCTTATGGCTTTCCACAACTCTCAAGTTAGGAGGCACACACTCTTGGTTTCAACCACTCTCTCTGAGGATCTTTTAACTTCTCTGACAAGGATATCAACCCTTGAACACTTGAATAACCTTCTTAGATAACTTCAAAGTCTTGTATAGCTCTTGATTGGTGATCATACCTCTTGATCTCCTGCATACATGTCAATGAAATGCAAATGATAATGCTAATGTGAATGAAATGAAACATAAGCTAGGTAAAGAAAAGTTGGGCAAATTTTGGGGTGCAACATCTTGCCACAAGAATCTTTTACAAATCCTCGTTGTAGATAAGTAGCTATCTCATTTGAGAAGCTTATCTCTATTTTTTTTAACAAGTGGCTGTCTCCTTTAGGAAGCTTGTTTCGCTTTTTCGATAAGTAGCATCTCTTTCGAGAAGCTTATCCATCTAGCGTTTCCTAGTGAAGTCCAATTATTTTGGCATACAGAAGAGTTTAAATACCCTGTATCTTTCCTGATGTTTCCGGAAGATCCCGTTTGATCTCTTCACTTAAGGAATTTCCAGAAGTTTGTTTTACCTGCGTGATCCTGTTGATTTAGGATTCGGCACCTTTATTTTCTATAAGTGGCATCTCTCTTTCAAGAAGCTTATCTACCTTTATTTTTGATAAGTGGCATCTCTCTTTTGAGAAGCTTATCTACCTTTATTTTCGATAAGTGGCATCTCTCTTTCGAGAAGCTTATCCGCCTTTATTTTCGATAAGTGGCATCTCTCTTTCGAGAAGCTTATCCGCCTTTATTTTCGATAAGTGGCATCTCTCTTTCGAGAAGCTTATCCACCTTTATTTTCAATAAGTGGCATCTCTCTTTCGAGAAGCTTATCCACCTTTATTTTCGATAAGTGGCATCTCTCTTTCGAGAAGCTTATCCACCTTTATTTTCGATAAGTGGCATCTCTCTTTCGAGAAGCTTATCCACCTTTATTTTCGATAAATGGCATCTCTCTTTCGAGAAGCTTATCTAGCTTTATTTTCGATAAGTGGCATCTCTCTTTCGAGAAGCTTATCCATCTGGCGTTTCCTAGTGAAGTCCAATTATTTTGGCATACAGAAGAGTTTAAATACCCTGTATCATTCCTGATGTTTCCTGAAGACCCCGTTTGATCTCTTCACTTAAGGAATTTCCAGAAGTTTGTTTTGCCTGCATGATCCTGTTAATTTAGGATTCGACATCTTTATTTTCGATAAGTGGCATCTCTTTTTCGAGAAGCTTATCCACCTTTATTTTCGATAAGTGGCATTTCTCTTTCGAGAAGCTTATCTACCTTTATTTTCGATAAGTGGGATCTCTCTTTCGAGAAGCCTATCCACCTTTATTTTCGATAAGTGGCATCTCTCTTTTGAGAAGCTTATCCATCTTTATTTTTGATAAGTGGCATATCTCTTTCGAGAAGCTTATCCAACTTTATTTTCGATAAGTGGCATCTCTCTTTCGAGAAGCTTATCCACCTTTATTTTCGATAAGTGTCATCTCTCTTTCGAGAATTTTATCCACCTTTATTTTCGATAAATGGCATCTCTCTTTCGAGAAGCTTATCCACCTTTATTTTCGATAAGTGGCATCTCTCTTTCGAGAATCTTATCCACCTTTATTTTCGATAAGTGGCATCTCTCTTTCGAGAAGCTTATCCACCTTTATTTCCGATAAGTGGCATCTCTCTTTCGAGAAGCTTATCTACCTTTATTTTCGATAAGTGGCATCTCTCTTTCGAGAAGCTTATCCACTTTTATTTTCGATAAGTGGCATCTCTCTTTCGATAAGCTTATCCACTTTTATTTTCGATAAGTGGCATCGCTCTTTCGAGAAGCTTATCTACCTTTATTTTCGATAAGTGCTCTCTTCGAGAAGCTTATCCACATTTATTTTTGATAAGTGGCATCTCTCTTTCGAGAAGCTTATCCATCTTTATTTTCAATAAGTGACATCTATCTTTCGAGAAGCTTATCCACCTTTATTTTCGATAAGTGGCATCTCTCTTTCGAGAAGCTTATCCATCTTTATTTTTGATAAGTGGCATATCTCTTTCGAGAAGCTTATCCTTTCGTTTTTTTAGATTTCCCAGTTGTTTTCTTTTGCCCTATGTTTGGTCATCCCTAGCGAGTTTATTACTCGTTGTGTTGACTTTATCCTGTGTGTTTTCTTTCTTTGTCTGCATTTTTCATGTATCATCCCACCATTATCAAGATGTAGTTCATCGCATCAGCATTGCATTTGCATTCAGGATCAAAATTCGGGTCTTCTTGATATTTAACTATCTCCCACTGTGATCATATGAAGAATGACTTTCTTCATACTCTCTGGTTGAAGATATTTAAATAGGGGCAACTGTTACACCCTAATTTTTTACCCTGAACCGCTTTCTGTATGTTTCATAGCATTTTCATCATTTGTGCATCATATCCATTCTTCATGTCATCTAGCCATTGTGCATGTGAGATTTTTGTCGTACCCTCATTTGTCCTATCATCTCATGATAAGCATCTAAGGGATTCATACTCTCTCTCTAAGTGATCATTTTGGCCTATGGCCACGATCCTTTAGGGTTGTTGTCTATAAGGGCGCTATGTGTGTTCATTGTGACTATAATCTCTTGCAATTGTGCTAAATTCAAGTGGAGATAGGAAGGGTTCACCTCACTATCATAGTCAGGACTTGATCTTTCTATGTCAAATTGGTTTCAAAACTATTTACAACGATATCTAAAATGCCCAAGTGATGATTGATCATGTTTTGTGGCATAATATTTATTTTCAAGTTATGCTTGTAGTTTGTTTAAGATTTCAATCTATGTTTAGCCTCAAGACCATTTGGTGGAAAATTTGGATTACACCTTTTAATTTCAAGGCGTGATCAAATTAAGCCAGCTTAGATTCATTTTGTTCAAAACATACTTGCAAGAATTACTTTAATTGTTCAAGTGATTATACTTTTTCCAAGCTGTGGCACAAGTAATTTTTGTCTTAAGGGGGCCTTGGATAGGGTCGTTTCCAGCATGTTTCAAGACAAGGACATTTGGTACAAAAGTACAATTGGCAAATGTGTAGTTGACTGTTTCCATGGGAACTCAATTACAAGAGAAATCAAAACTCATTATCTAAATTCCAAATTTACAAGCTACTGTTAAGATACAAGTTACAAGCTTCTACACGACCAAATCATAAAACCATGATTCAATTCATGCTACAATTACACCATTTCAGAAGTTCATGTTATCACCCATGCTATAATTCTTAAAAGGATCTCGTCAAATTGCCCCAAGTCTTGTGCCAATTCGTAACTAGTTTGGGCTGCCGTCATTATCGACTCTTCATCAAGGCGAGCTTCATGTGGCAAGTCTTTTGCCTTCATTTTAGATTTCATCGCCCTCATACCAAGGCCTGTTAGGAAGCACGAAAAGAAAAAGGAGTTAAAAGGGATTTGTAGCAATAAGTCAGAACCAAAGAACATTCTTTAGGTACAGGAAGCACATATATGAGTAATGAAGAATCCACATAACTGGTAAGCATTTAATAGCAGGAATGTGACGAAGTAAGTCTTCTATCAAATTCACATTTACAACTGTGAGAAACAACAACCGCACCACACCTTCAAACTCCCGCCATGTTCGATCTTTCCATAATACTAAACCTCACTGTTAGACAACATAACCAAAAATAACAATTAACTTTGCCGCCACGGTTCACCATCAACCTCGTCGTCACACCATACAACAAATTCATTCACGACATTGCTATTCAAGTTCAGAGCACATCAACATAAGCAAGTTTAACAAAATTACATATTTTTATCATTCAAATCTCACATTCAGTTTTTCAAAGTAGTGAATGCCAACAACTTGACGACTTACCAAATCAAAGTAGTACAAGGAATCAACATCATTCATCGAAGTTGTTAAAAGTTTGGAGGCTTTGAATCTATATCTTTCTTGAGAAAAGACCAGCTTTGTCAACAACTTGTGAGCATGCTGTCCGAGGTGACATTTCAACGGTACCACCATTAAACACCATCACAACACCTGCTGTCAAGATTTTCACGCTGTAAACCATAAATTGTATCGGCGGTCTTCCACAAAATGTTAGTTCACCATAACTTGCCCAAGAAAAAGTATGCCTTCAGCATTGAACAATATGTTGACCGGAATTCTTGAAATTCTTTTGTAGCTCTCAATCAAGATAAAACGGAAAAGCAACTGACAAAATTATAAAGCATGCGAAAAATATGGTTTAATCTACCGTTTGCACTCATGTTCAGCAACTTCAGATTCAAGGATGGAAGTTATGGATTATGGGCAAGTCTCTTTTTCTGTTGAGGAATCAACAAAAACGGTGGATGTAGCCGCAAAAGCTTTCCTAAGCTCCAAACATGTCTGAATTGCCATCTGCTGTGATTTTCACTAACGGTGTAAGCCGATGTTAGCCTATAATGATCTGTGGCCGTTATCTTTTTTCGGGATGTCAGTCGGAATTTAAATCCTGGATCGCCGAATCTGTTAAACAAAATACATTAAAGAGTTACTGATGTGAGGCATGAACATTATATCGACAGTTAGTGATATACCGTAACGATAACAAGCGAATCTGACATAACTCGTATTAAACTAAAAGCAGAAGCAGGAACAAATCCAAAGTTGATGGCATTAAGTTTAGAACTCAAGGAATTTCACACTTATCGTTATTTTGTTACTGCAACAAATTCTTAATTTGTGAGGCCAAAGCTCCCAGATTTGACTAATGCACAAAAACCAGTTGAGCTGCAGAAATTGCTGTGGATTGGATACATGGAATAATCGATTGAAGAATGATGTCCCTGCTGTAAATAAAGTTTTTCTGCATCAGTCCCTAGGTTTCGTTCTGAAGAGGAGGCCACTGTTCAAACCGAAAACCCTGATTTTTACATAATACACACAAAAAAGAAACCCCGAGCGGCGGTTGCAAAAAAAACACAGCAAGAACAAATAGAGAAGAAGCCATTACCTGTGCTTTGGAGTCTTCAAGGGTGAGTCTTTTCGTCTCAAACCTACTACCTCTACATATGTTGTTGCTTTACTTTCCATTTTTACTTCTGTTGTTTTTTTTCTTTGGTTTGGGGGATTAGGGTTTGATAAAGGGATTGCCCGATTTGGGCTTTTGGTTTAAAGTTTTGTTAAAATCGTCCTAAGATTCATACTTGGGATAGGATTTTAGGTCAGGTTCATGTTTGGTTCGGGGGGTCTTGAGGTGTTGGAACGCTGGAGAAGGCGGCGGCACCGTCGCCGTTTGTCGTACTTCTCTGGCGATGCGTTTAAGAGAGAGAGAGAGAGAGAGACAAATGAGGTTTTT
>CAWUDS030005737.1:27500-32119 GCA_963859935.3 Lathyrus sativus | reverse complement strand
GGTGTATCATAATGGATTCTCTTTTTCTATTGATTTGTCGAAAATTGATGATAAACAATTTGTAAATCAAGTATTCAACTCCAGGGATGAATCAAAAAAGAAATCTTTATTGGTTCTGCCTCGGCTTTTTTACGAAGCGAATGAATCTTTTTATCCAAAGATCATAAAAAAATGGGTCCAGACCTCTTGTGGGAATTCTTTTCAAGGTAATCGATTCAATCGCAACTTAGAATATGTAATTAAAAGGTATGAAAATGATATTCATAATCATATACCTCTAAGGAAACACATGATCAATCAACGTTTCTCAAATTGGAAAAAGAGTCAGAAGAAATGCTTTGATCCTCTTCTTTTTATTTATCGAACCGAGAGATCCGTGAATAAGGATCCAAATACAGATAAATACAAATGGTCCAAGGGGAGCAAGAATTTCCAGGAACATTTGGACCATTTCATTTCTGAGGAGAATAGCCGTTTTCAAGTAGTGTTCGATCGATTACATATGAATGCATATTCGATTGATTGGTCTGAGGTTATCGACAAAAAAAATTTTTCTAAGTCACTTTGTTTGTTTTTGTCCAAGCTTCTTCCCTTTTTCTCTAACTCAGTTCCTTTTTTCTTGGTGAGTTTTGGGAGTATGCCCGTTCATAGGTCTCAGATCCATATGGATGAATTGAAACGTATGAATGATGCACTCGGGAATCAGTTGTTAGAATCAATGGGTCTGCAAACGGTTCATTTGAAAAAAAAGAAAGCCCTATTATTGGATGACTATTATACTTCTCAAAAATCGAAATTATTGATCAATCAGATAGCAAATCAAGACAATTGGCTGAATCCTGTGAAATGTTTTCATAGAAGTTCATTGATTTCCTCTTTTTATAAAGTAAATCGACTTCGATTCTTGAATAATCAAGATTTCGATTGTAAGAAAAGATTCTCTTTTTATGGGGAAAGGTCCTGTAATTATGATTTTTTGTATGAACAATTCCTCAATGTCTTGTTCAGTCGAAAGAAAATATTTTCTTTTGGCGACGGGAAAAAAAAACATGTTTTTTTGGACAGAGATACTATTTCACCAAGCGAGTTAGAGGTCTCTAACATATTAAATAATTTTCCGCAAAGTGGTGATGACGGATATGACTTGTACAAATCTTTCCATTTTCCAACTCGCGGTCCTAGAGCTATTGCGGACATTTCTGGAACACCTCTAACAGAGGAAGAAATAGTGAATTTTGAAAGAACTTATTGTAATCGTCTTTCCGCTATTAATCTGTCTGATCCAAAATGGAAAAAGTTGCATACGTATTTGGATTTCGATTTAAACATAGATTTGCTTGACACTGATTTGCGTGACACTCTATATACTCTATATTCATATACTCTATATTCTGAGGAATTTTTACCATCCGAAAAGAGGAAAAAAAAACCTCTAAAAAAATTCCTTAAAAAAGGGCAGATGTATAGAAACTTTCAAAGAAAGAGTAGTTTTTCAACCGTTCTCTCCAAATTGAAGCCATTGTACCCGTATATAATACCGTCGCTCCTTACCACGACAGGGCAAAAAAATCTACTTTTACTATTTATACATACTTTTTCAGACCTATTTGTGATACTAAAGAAGAGTCCTAAATGGAAAAAAATGTTATCTATTTTGCCTAATCTTATCCATGGAGCCAAGGCAATTCTTCGGAAAAAACTGGGTATTGGACAACGGAATCGTATAAGTGAGATTTGGAGTAAGTGTTTACATAAGTCTCTTGTAGAGGTGTACGAAAAAGATCTTCTTCACACAAATAATGAGTCACCATTCATATCGACACATCTGAGATCACTAAATATTGAGGAGTTCCTGTTTTCAATCCTTTTACTTCTTCTTATTACTGGATATTTAGTTCATACACATCTTTCCTTTGTTTCTCGATTCTCTAATGAGTTACAGACAGAGTTCGAACAGGTCAAATCGTTGATGATTCCATCCTACATCATTGAATTGAAAAAACTTCTGGATAGGTATGGTACATCAGAACAAAAATATTTCTGGTTACAGTATATTTTTCGAATGGCTCTAAAACAATTCGAAAATTTTCGAGAAGAAAGACGAGGTTCGCCTTCTGGCGTCCCAAGGGGTGAAGGTTTTAATCTCATGAAGTTCATAAGGATTCTACCAAATCCCATCAATCGAATCGCGTTTTTGAAAAATACGAGACATTTAAGTCATACAAGTAAAGAAATCTATTCATTGATAAAAAAAAGAAAAAACATGAATAGTGATTGCATTTCTGATAAAATAGAATCCTGGATCGCGAATAGTGATTTAATTGCTGATAAAGAAAGAGAATTCTTGCTTACTTTCTCTACCTTAACGACAGAAAAAAGGATGGATCAAATTTTAGTGAGTCTTACTAATAGTGATGAGTTATCAAAGAATAACTCTGGTTATCAAATGATTGAACAACCGGGAACAATTTACTTACGATATTTAATTGACATTCATAAAAAGGATCTAATGAATTATGAGTTCAATACATCCTGCTTAGCAGAAAGACGGGTATTCCTCGCTCATTATCAGACAATCACTTATTCAGAAATCCCGTGTAGGGCTAGCTGTTTGGATTTCCCATCTCATGATAAACCCTTTTCGCTACGCTTAGCCCTATCCCCTTCTAGGGGTATTTTAGTGATAGGTTCTATAATAACTGGACAATCCTATTTGCTCAAATCTCTAGCGACAACCTCCTATGTTCCTTTCATTACAGTATTTGTAAACAAGTTCCTGGAGAACTTTCCTAGGGGTTTTGATACGAGTTATGATGAGGACGATCTTTTTGATCAAAGAGAGGGTACCATTTACAGTCTTTTACCGGATTACGAGGGTAGTTGCTATAATCCAGAGAATTATGAAAGGGATCATAGCGACGATTTCGACCGTAAGCTTGATAGCCGATTGAAGTTTCTAAGTATGGAGGATCCGGTATCTAGCGATATCATACCGGAAAAGGAACTAGACCGGTTTTATCTCACAATTCAATTGGAATTAGTAAAAGCAATGTCTCCTTGCATAATTTGGATTCCAAACATTCATGATTTCGATAGGAAGGAGTCGGATGACTTATCGCTGGGTATATTAGTGAACTCTCTTTCCAGAGATTCTGAAAAAGGTTCTACTAGCAATAATCTTGTTATTGCTTCTACTCATATTCCAGAAAAAGTAGACCCTTGTTTAATAGGGACGGATAAATTAAATACATGCATTAAGGTACGAAGGCTTCTTATTCCACAACAAAGAAAGCACTTTTTTACTCTTTCATATACTAGGGGATTTCACTTGGAAAAGCAAATATTCAATACTAATCGATTGGGGTCTATAACTCTAGGTTCTAATGTACCTGATCTTGTAGCACTTACTAATGAGGCGCTATCGATTAGTATTATACAAAAGAAATCTATTATAGACACTAATATAATTCGATTTGCTCTTCATAGACAAACTTGGAATTTTAGATCTCATATAAGAGAGATTCAGGATCATGGGATCCTTTTTTATCAGATAGGGAGGGTTGTTTCACAAAATCTACTTCTCAGTAATTGCTCTATAGATCCTATATCTATCTATATGAAGAAGACAGCATGTCAGGAGGGGGATTCTTCTTTGTACAAATGGTACGTCGAACTTGGAAGAAGCATGAAGAAATTAACTATACTTCTTTATCTTTTGAGTTGTTCTGCCGGATCGGTCGCTGAAGACTTTTTTTCTGTACCCAGACCTAATGAAAACAATGATGCTTCTTATAGACTCCGTGAGAATGATTCTGATCTAGTTCATGGGCTATTAGAAATAGAGGGTGCTCTGCTGGGACCCTCCGAGACAGGAAGTCGGTTTGATAATGATGGAGTGCCGTTGCTTCTTCGGCCCGAAAGAAATCCCTTAAAGATGCTTCAAAATGGGTTTTCTTCTATCATTTATAATAGTGAACGATTTCTCTATAAAAAATATGAACCGGGGTTCGAAGAAGGGGAAGGAGTCGGAGTCTACGACCCGAAACAGATAGAGCTAGAGCTAGAGCTAGACCTAATGGAGGAATTATTGGAAAACATACTTTGGGCTCCTAGACTGTGGCGCCCTTGGTGCTTTCTCTTTGACGAAGGGTCCAATGAATTGAGATTTCCCTATGGGGAAGGGTCATTTCAGGACAAAGATGATTATGATGAAAAGGGTGAGAATGATTCGGAGTTCTTGCAGGATGGAACCATGCAGGACCAGACACGAGTGAGATCTTCCAACGAACAAGGCTTTTTTCACATAAGCCATTTCATTTGGGACCCCGGAGATCCACTCTTTTTGCTATTCCAAGAGGATGAGGATCCTGTGTTTTCACATCAAGAAGAATTTTCTTCAGAGGAACAGATACTTTTGACTTCCAAAACCAAGAAAACTTATTGGAAATATCTAGATGAAAGATGGTTGAGGAAGGATATGGAAGAACAGAATTTGAGATTATCGATTGATCGCGAGAGATGGTTTACAACCAATACTTCAGTATCAAATGAATTTTTTCGTTCTACTACTCTATACGAAAGTTATCAATATTTATCAAATGTGTTCCTATCTAACAGAA
>CAWUDS030005737.1:0-17500 GCA_963859935.3 Lathyrus sativus | reverse complement strand
CAAAAAGTCAAAATTGAAAAAAAAAACAGATCTGAATAGAGAAATCAAAACGTTCTTTTACTTAAATAAAAAAAAATGATTCCATATATCATATATTTCTCTATTCAGATCTGTTCAATAAAATTACTTTTTATTCTCAATTTATATAATAAATGTTTAGAAATGTACTCAATAAATATCGAACTTTACTTTATTCAATCTCGACGATTGACTAAATACTGGGTTATTATGATTTCGAGTAAGCCGCTATGGTGAAATTGGTAGACACGCTGCTCTTAGGAAGCAGTGCTAGAGCATCTCGGTTCGAGTCCGAGTAGCGGCATGGCATCCTATATTTTATTTGAAAAATTTTCAAATAATCATATCATAAGTCCTATAATGAATTCCCTATTTCTATTCCGAGTATTCATACCTTTTTTATTTTCATTATAGATATTTTTATTTTCATGATATATATGATATTATCAACTTTAGAGCATATATTAACTCATATATCGTTTTCCCTTATATCAATTGTTATTTCAATTCATTTGATAACCTTATTAGTCAATGAAATTGTAGGATTATATGATTTGTCCAAAAAAGCCATGATAATAACTTTTTTCTGTGTAACGGGATTGTTAATTACTCGTTGGTTTTTTTCGGGACATTTACCATTTAGTGATTTATATGAATCCCTAATCTTTCTTTCATGGGGTTTTTCAATTTTTCATATGGTTCTTTTTTTTAAAAAGGAGAAAAACCTTTTAAGTACAATAATTGCACCAAGTGTTATTTTTACCCAAGCCTTTGCGACTTCGGGTCTTTTAACCAAACTGCATCAATCCGTAATATTAGTACCCGCTCTACAATCCCATTGGCTAATGATGCACGTAAGTATGATGATACTGGGCTATGCAGCTCTTTTATGTGGATCATTATTATCAGTGGCTATTTTAGTCATTACGTTTCAAGAAGTCATCCAAATTCTTTCTTGTTACCAAGAATTTTGATTCTTTAAAAAAATCAGTTGATTTTGTTGAAATCAAATACATGAATAGGAATGAAAGAAACAATGTTTTACGAAAAACTTATTTTTCTTCTTCTAGAAATTATTATAGGTCTCAATTTATTCAACAATTGGATCGTTGGGGTTATCGTATTATTAGTATGGGTTTTCTCTTTTTAACGGTAGGTATTCTTTCAGGAGCAGTATGGGCTAACGAGGCATGGGGTTCCTATTGGAATTGGGATCCAAAGGAAACTTGGGCCTTTATTACTTGGACCATATTCGCGATTTATTTACATACTAGAAAAAATAAAAAATTAGAGGGTGTAAATTCTTCAATAGTGGCCTCGATAGGATTTCTTATAATTTGGATATGTTATTTGGGGATCAATCTATTAGGAATAGGACTACATAGTTATGGTTCATTTACATCTAATTGACTCAAAGAACCTGATAAAGAAAAATATGGAAAGCATATAAATATATACTTTCCATAAATCGTCGAGAACCCTTTCAATCAAGTAATGTAATGATTCAAGGGGTTCTCACAAACAACAAACATATTCGATTCTAATTTCAATTTTTTAAATGAATCTAACGGGAAAATATTTTTTTGTATCTTTTTGATTCATTTATTCACAAAAATCATCCATCAAAAATGAGATAGAATAGCTTCAACCTTGTCAACCGAAAATGAGAAAATGAAATCTGGATAAATACCAATACCTATTATGGGTATAAGGATAGAAATAGAAATAAATAATTCTCTGGGCCCAGAATCAAAAAAAGAAGAGTTTGATGTATTAAAAAACTTGTATCCATAGAACATTTGCCGTAAGATAGATAATAAATAAATAGGAGTTAATATCATTCCAATTGCTGTTACAAAAGTAATTAGTATTTTCATCATGAAAAGATATTTTTGACTAGTAATTATTCCAAAAAAAACTATCAATTCTGCAACAAAACCGCTCATGCCAGGCAATGCAAGAGAAGCCATTGATAAGATAGTGAAAATAGTGAATATTTTTGGCATTGGGATAGCCATTCCGCCCATTTCGTCAAGATAAAGAAGACGCAGTCTATCATAACTAGTTCCTGCCAAGAAAAAAAGGGCAGCGCCAATAAATCCATGAGATATTATTTGTAAAATGGCCCCGTTGAGACCAGTATCACTTATAGAACCAATTCCTATAATTATAAAACCCATATGAGATACGGAAGAATAAGCGATTCTTTTTTTTAGATTCCGTTGACCAAAAGATGTTGCAGCGGCATAGATTATTTGAATACAACCTAATATCATTAACCAGGGGCAAAATATGGAATGAGCGTGGGAAAAAAATTCCATATTAATTCGAACCAACCCATATGCTCCCATTTTTAATAAGATTCCGGCTAAAAGCATACAAGTGCTGTAATGCGCCTCTCCGTGGGTATCTGGTAACCATGTATGTAAGGGTATAATCGGCGATTTGACAGCAAAAGCAATAAGAAATGCCGTATAGAATATTATTTCTAGTGCCACGGGATATGATTGATTAATTAATGTTTCAAAATTAAATGTTGGTTCATTAGAGCCATATAAACCAATACCCAGAATTCCCATTAATAAAAAAACAGAAGCTCCTGCAGTGTACAAAATAAACTTTGTAGCTGAATACAAACGTTTCTTTCCCCCCCACATGGATAAAAGTAGATAAACGGGAATTAATTCCAATTCCCACATGATGAAAAAAAGTAAAATGTCTCGAGAAGAAAATGGTCCTATTTGACCGCTATACATTGCTAACATCAGGAAATAAAATAATTGGTATTTTCGAGTAACCGGCTGAGCTGCTAAAGTGGCTAAAGTAGTTATCAATCCTGTCAGTAAAATAGGTCCTATGGAGAGTCCATCTATTCCTAATCTCCAGTAAAAATCAAAAAAATGGATCCATTTATAATTCTCCGTCAGTTGAATTAGTGGATCATCCAATTGGAAATGATAACAAAATGCATAGGTTGTTAGAAGGAGATCGATTAAGCATATACAAATGCTATACCACCTAATTACCTTATTTCCCCTATGAGGAAATAAGAAAATTAAGGAACCTGCGGCTATTGGGAAAACAACAACTATTGTTAACCAAGGAAAAAAATTCGTGATAAAAATAAGATACACTTGGGCCAGAAAAGCCCATGCTCAAAATAAAATAGAATTTTTTTCTTTTTTATTTTGAACACGAGTTTTTGCCAGTAAAAAACGTATTCGTGTGGTGTTTTTTGAAACGAATCAATAAGCGAGACCCATACTTCGAGTTGTTTCATGCCATAAATAAACTCGAACACTTAAGAAATCCGTCGGACAAGCGGACTCACACCTCTTACAACCAACACAGTCCTCTGTTCTTGGGGCAGAAGCTATTTGCTTAGCTTTACATCCACCCCAAGGTATCATTTCTAATACATCTGTGGGACAGGCTCGGACACATTGAGTACATCCTATACATGTATCATAAATCTTTACTGAATGTGACATTATCTATAGTAATTTTGGATGTTCAAAAATGCAAATTATCGATCTAGTAAACTCGTAAATGAATCGTATATTTATATACCAGATGAATCAATGATTTGTGATAATATTGTTAACTGTTAATAAAAAAAGGCGTCTAGATAAATTTACAAGAGGGAATCGAAGAGGACCAGGATACTTTCATTTCTTATGATTTAGGCAATGTAAACATGATATGATCATAAGTTGTGTCGAATAAATACTCAAATGAATTGATTAGATTCATATTACACTATTTGAAATTCTACTTTATTATTATAGGATTAATGCTATTTATTCAACAAATTCGATTGATTGATACGGGTTGATTTTCTGTTACGAGCAATTGAGGAAACAATAGCCAGTCCGATAGCCGCTTCAGCGGCTGCAATAGCTATAACAAAAATTGAAAAAATATTTCCTTTTAATTGGCGATTATCAAAAAAATCAGAAAAAGTTACTAGATTTATATTAACTGCATTCAGTATAAGTTCAAGACACATAAGGGCTCTAACCATATTTCGGCTCGTGATCAATCCATAGATACCAATAGAAAATAAATAGGCACTCAAAACAAGTACATGTTCGAGCATCATTGACCAACTCCTTATAAATTTGGATTCATTAACAAAAGAATATATCGGCAATAAAAAAAAAAAGAATTTCTACATAAAAAAAAACTCTTTCACTTCACATAGAATTCGACAGAAATAAATGTGAGAAAATTGAAAAAAAAAAGAATCTTGATTTCTATTACTAGTTCTCTAAAGATTTCTTACTGGCGAGCTACGACAATTGCACCTATCAAAGAAACTAAAAGAATTATGGAAATTAGTTCAAATGGAAGAAAAAAATCTGTTGATAAATGAATTCCAATTTGTTGACTAGTACTTATCAAATCTTGCTCAATAATCTGATTTGGTCTTGTAGTCCAAATAATTCCGTACCATGATGTATCGGAAATAATAGTGATTAATGAAACAAAAATACTTGTACAAACTATCAAAGTAATTCCATCCCCTACGGTCCAAAGATTCAAATCTTGGTAATATTCGGAACTATTCATGAACATCACAGCAAATATGATTAAAATGTTAATAGCTCCCACGTAAATAAGTAGCTGTGATGCAGCTACAAAATGCGAGTTTGCTAAAATATATAATAAAGATATACAAACAAGAACCAGTCCCAACGAAAAAGCAGAAAAAATGGGGTTGGTAAGTAATACTACTCCTAAACTTCCTAATAGAAGACCCGATCCCAGAAAGACTAAAAGAAAATCGTGCAGCGTTTCAGGCAAATCCATTATATGTAAAAAAAAAGACAACGAAATCGAAATTTCATGACCTTATTGATATGACCAGGAAAAAAAATTTATATATTTCAATTTTTCTTTGCATTGAAAAACCTAAGTAGTTTAAATTGATATAGTTATGGTTATATAATCAATGTCATTCCACTCTTTATACAAAAGAGTAGTTTGAAACGATATGAAAACTCAAGTATAAAGGTAGATAGAACATATATAACCATTGAAAATCTTATTGAAATTCCAAAATATTTTCAATTTCGAGAATATATTAATATATTCTATTGAAGAATATAGTTCTCTAATAATTATAGAATATTTCTACTAATATGATATTTACTATATTATTCATTTTTTATACATTTAAAATATTTGATTTAGATTATTCTATTTATATCTATTCTATCTATAGAAATATATAGAATATTTGTGTGTGTTTTTTTTTTAAGTTGTATTTTATTGAATTATAATAAATTGTCTTTTTTGATTTGAATTGTTCGAATTGTATAATCATCAATTATTGACATTGGTAAACGGCCCAAAGCAATTTGATTATAATTCAATTCATGACGATCATAAGTTGAAAGTTCATATTCTTCAGTCATTGATAAACAATTTGTTGGACAATACTCAATACAGTTACCACAAAAAATACAGATTCCGAAATCAATACTGTAATTTAGCAATCGTTTCTTTCGAATATCCGTTTCCATTTTCCAATCAACAACGGGTAAATCTATAGGACATACACGAACACATACTTCACAAGCAATGCATTTATCAAATTCAAAATGGATTCGACCGCGGAAACGTTCTGATGTGATTAATTTTTCATAAGGATATTGAATAGTTACAGGTAAACGATTTGCGTGAGATAAGATAATCATGAAACTTTGACCAATGTACCTTGCAGCTCGTACTGTTTGTTGACCATAATTCATGAACCCAGTTACCATAAGGAACATATTGTAAATATCTATGAATAGTATAGTTTTTTTTGATTTCTTTCTCTTATTTGAGACAAGTAATGAATATAGAACATCTTTTACAGCGAAAACAATTGAGATGAAGTTGTTAATAATAGATTACCGAGAGAAATCGGTAAAAGAAATTTCCATCCAAGATTTAATAATTGATCCATTCTTAGCCTAGGCAAAGACCATCTTGTTATGATAGAAACGAATAAGAAAAAATAGCTTTTAGCTAATGTAATAAAGAGATCAATTGTAGTTCCAAAAACTCCGTATGTTTTATTTATTTCAAAAAATTCAGAAACAAATATGTATGGAATAGAAATATTGGAACCGCCCAAGTAAAGAACTGTTACAAATAATGAAGAAATGAAAAGGTTTAAATAGGAAGCAACGTAAAATAAACCAAATCGAATACCTGAATATTCTGTTTGATAACCAGCTACTAATTCTTCTTCTGCTTCTGGTAAATCAAAAGGTAATCTTTCACATTCTGCTAGCGAAGAAATTATAAAAACGATGAAACCCATAGGTTGACGCCACAAATTCCAACCCCAAAAACCATATTTTGATTGCGCATCAACTATATCAATTGTACTTAAACTGTTAGATAATCCTAGTCGGTGATAACATTCCTGTTCCCATCTCTATTACAGAACCGTACATGAGATTTTCACCTCATACGGCTCCTGGAAAGCCTTAAGTAAATCTAAGGACCGGGTCGATTATTTATCTCTTGATATATCCCTAAGATATAGAAGATTAAAATCTATCGAACGGTTCTGAATTAGACCAATTCAATTCTGTCTGTTCTAGAAATAAGAAAGAGAAATCGATTTTCATAAAAGATCCAATTAAAGCACTTCTGAATTGATCTCATCCCTAAGAAAATACAAATTTGTTGAGTAATAACTGAATTCTTCAATAAAATACTCTTTTATAATTCTCAATAACCCTCATGATTTTGAATGACGAAAAATAATTACACATCCGTTTCTTAATTATGATGTGAATTTTATCTCCATGAATATGGATATAAGAAATCAAAAACGAAAGAGAAATCTATTTTTCGTTTTTGATTTCTTATTTTTTTTTCGTTCCTATTCTTCTTTTTTGTGCTATGAAATGAAAAAGGGACCTCCAAAAATTGGAAAGGATTTTTTCGTTCCTGATAGTAATTTATTTAGTGATTGAATGGAAGCATACTCTGGATCGGAGTTGTGGGGAGTACTGCTTTCTTTTTTCTACCAACTTAAAGCCCCCAATTAGTATTCTTTTTATATTCTGCGTAAATTTTCTTTTGGATAATTTACAAAATCTGTGTTACTAATCCTTTGTGTATCTTGGTGTTTCTAACCATCCAGTCTTTTTTATTAACCCCCCTTATTTATTTTTATATATCTATGATAATTCATAAAAATGGTAACTAAAACTCAATAAGGTTGGTCTTTTGAGACCGCTTCAAAACAGGATGACAAATTATCCAATCTTGGGTTAAATGTCCTCTTCTGTTTATAATTTTATTTCATTCTTATACATAGAAAATGAGACTCAATATTTTGACTGCCCTTATAAAATCATCATACTATCTATTAACTAGCAGGAATCTAGTATTCTGAAATTAGATTCAATATAAGCTGTTTTATTTCACTCATATAACTATCTAATTTAGTTCTTCAATCAGAATTTTGAAAAAGAAAATAAAGATAATGAAGGTTTCTATTCAATTTATTCGCTATATAGTACTATACAGAAATTATAGTACTATATAGAAATATAGTACTATAAAGAGAGGAGTATAGCAATAGAATAGCATCGAATAGCTTTTTCGGTTTCAACGAATCGCACGTAGAGATATTGATAAGACACATAGAGTTAATGGTATTTCATAACTAATCGATTGAGCAGCAGCTCGTAGACCACCCAAAAAGGAATATTTATTATTTGAGCCATATCCTGACATAAGAAGTCCAATGGGAGCAATACTCGAAATAGCAATCCATAAAAAAACACCCATATTGAAATCAGATAAAACAAAATTATAGCCAAACGGAATTACTGAATAACTTATTAGAATGGATATGACTGATATGGATGGTCCAATACTGAATAAATGAATATCTCCCCTAGATGGAATAAGATTCTCTTTGAATAGTAGTTTTGTTCCGTCTGCTAGAGCTTGAAGCATTCCAAAAGGACCAGCATATTCAGGTCCAATACGCTGTTGTACCCCTGCAGATATTTCTCTTTCTAACCATACAATTGCTAGTACACTTATTGTAATTCCCAAGACAAGAATCAAAATTGGTAAAAGTATCCATAGAATTCCATAGACCTCTTTGAAAGATTCCAATCCGGAAAAGGAGTTTATATCTTGGACTTCCGTTGTATCAATTATCATTTCAACGATCAACTTCTCCCATAATGATATCTATGCTACCTAGTATTGTCATAATATCAGCCAATTTCATTCTTTTAACTAATTGAGGAAGAATTTGCAAATTGATAAAACCGGGTGGACGAATTTTCCATCTCCAAGGAAAACCATTCTGATCTCCTATTAGAAAAATTCCTAATTCTCCCTTGGGGGCCTCAATTCTCACATAAAGTTCTTGTTTCGGCAATTCAAAAGTAGGAGACGGTTTTTTACCAATGAATCGATATTCAAAATCATTCCATTCTGGCTCCTTTTCTCTATCAAAGCAGCGAATTTCAAAATTTTCATAAGGCCCCCCTGGAATTCCTTCCAAAGCCTGTTGAATTATTTTTATGGATTCCACCATTTCACCAATTCGAACTAAATAACGAGCTAATGAATCTCCTTCTTTTTGCCATTGAACTTCCCAATCCAATTCCTCGTAACACTCATAATTATCAACTTCACGTAGATCCCATTGTATTCCGGAAGCCCGAAGCATCGGTCCTGATAACCCCCAATTTATAACTTCCTCTCTACCAACAACACCCACTCCTTCAACCCGTTCTAAAAAAATTGGATTTCGCGTAATAAGTTTTTGATATTCAATAACCCTTGTTAAAAAATAATTGCAGAAATCCAAACATTTATCGATCCAACCATAAGGTAGATCAGCCGCTACTCCCCCAATACGAAAAAAATTATGCATCATTCTCATACCTGTGGCAGCTTCGAATAGATCATATATTAATTCTCTTTCTCTAAAAATATAGAAAAAAGGGGTTTGTGCACCAATATCTGCCATAAAAGGTCCCAGCCATAGTAGATGAGAAGCTATACGACTTAACTCCAACATAATTACTCTTATATAGCTGGCTCTTTTAGGTACTTGAATATTTCCCAATTGTTCCGGTCCATTTACAGTTATTGCTTCTGTGAACATAGTAGCTAAATAATCCCAACGTGTTACATAAGGCAGATATTGTATAATTGTTCGGTTTTCCGCTATTTTTTCCATACCTCTGTGTAAATAACCCAATATTGGCTCACAATCAATAACATCTTCACCATCCAGAGTAACAATAAGTCGCAGAACACCATGCATCGATGGGTGTTGAGGCCCCATATTTACTATCATGAGGTCTTTTCTTGTAGCTGGGACATTCATAGGTTTTTCCTCGATTCATTCTTCCATGAATCGTTCAAAAAAAAGTTAATCAAAATTCAGTATCTAATAAATCGAATAATTGAAAATGATTCTTGAAATTAGCTAATTTGTGAATGAATCCCGAATACCCAACCGATTTATTAAATTTTGATAACGTATTTTGTTTTTCTTTGACAAATACGACAATAGTCGTTGTCGTTTTCCCAGAATTATACGTAAACCTCTTTGAGATAAATAGTCCTTTGGATGTAATTCAAAATGTGAAGTAAGTCTTCGTATCTTATTAGTTAAGATGAATACTTGAAATTCAACCGATCCCGGGTTTTCTTCTTCTTTTTTTTTTTTTGAAATAACAGGTATAACTGGATTTTTGATCATAAAATGAAAGCTTCCCCCCCCTCCTTTTTGGTAGATATTTTTATTGATCAGTAATAGTAATTACACTTATTTTTAATTTTTTATAAAAAATTTTCTCTTCATTTATTTAACAATTCTGAATTTCTTTTTTTTTTTTCAAATTAATTCATTATTAAGGAATGTAATTCAAATAGATAATAAATACTATATTTATGGATTCATAAAATGAATAAAATCTATTGTCTTGTATTTTAAAGACAAAAATAAGACAATAGATTTTATTCATTTTTCGATGGATTTATGGAGACATCATTGAGAAATTGAATTCGTATGACTCCCACAATGTGTGTGGACGTTTATTTTATTTATCTATAAATATTGTTCACATATCAGATAGATATGTTACGAGAAATATTAGGATAAATAGAACAAAAATCTAGATTTTCAATCGAGGCGAGGATACATACGTATTCTCAATATACTGAAACGGCTTCCATTATGTGTATCAAACCAATAGCGGTTCATACAAGCTAAATCTTCGAATCGATAATTTGGCCAAAGAAAGAATTTTAAATTCCTTAGTTTTTTTGTATCGCTATCAAGATCTTTCTTTTTAGTCAAAACTTCAGAAGAATTCGTTTTTTCTTTATCAGTTATTGTGTTTCTATCCATCGTCTTCCGATTCTTCCTATGGTTCAAACAAGTTAGAATTCGCAATTCTCTACGGCGTCTAGGGGAGAAAATATTTTCAGGAACAAGTAAATCATAATGATTTTTATCTTTATTTATAATTTGGCGTTTGTGCTTCAATGATACGCTTATGGTTTGATATAGAAATGATTGTTCGTAGTTTTTTTTGTAAGAACAACGAATGGGTTCTAAACAAAAAACTAGGTTGTCCTGCACTTCCTCAATATCCCTGCTGTAAAAAAAACAAGGATCATCACTGACTATACGCACAAAAGTTTCCAGATCTAGTTCTCCCCTCCTTATAGTAGACAACAAAATTTGTTTTGGTTGTTTCGTTTGCTTCAGGAGATTTAGTACGCCGACAATGTTCGCGTAGCTGTCGCCGTAGTACGTAAACTCCGCACAGCGTAAATAATAACCCACATATCTATCTATTAAGAAATTCTGTTCTGCAGCCATATCCTTCCTGTATTTAGGGCTATTTGCATTATAACGATGCTTGGGCTTATAATACCTTTCGAGATATGATTTTAGATTGCTGTGAATCGCGTATTCGTTCTTTTCTAACTGTAATTCCAGTTGATCAGTAATGTTCTTCTGACTATAAAACGGCATAAACAAGAAATTTAGTGGTAAGATCCACGGATTCTTCTTATATGCATCTATTTTTGATTTTGACAAAAAACCAAAACTCGGAGTCAATAATTTGTCATTCGTTATGGAATTCTTTTTTCTTTTTCCATTCATTGCTATCCTTCTTATTTTGGTCCTTCTCCTTCTTTTTTCATTCATTCCCATCCTTCTTTCTCTCCAACGAAAATACTTTCTATCCGGCTTATTTTCATCATCTTCCGCTATATAATTTTGGATAAAGCTATCGCCCATTAGATCAAATACTTCTTTTATATTTTTAGGTGTGTTATAACTAGGTGATGTATATCTATAAATAGAAGGTTGATTCTTATCTACATAATTTAGATATTGATAGGCAAAAAGATCATATCCATATTGTTTTTTTATTTTTTTTTTATTTTTTAATAAGTCTACTTGTTCTAATAAGTCTACTTCTTCTAATAAGTCTACTTTTCGTTTTTTGGAAACAATTAATTGAGTTTTTTCCGATGAATCATAGTCAAGTAAATCTTTATTTTGAGCCACGCGATGTTCATGGATTGTATTCCTCCACTTTTGTGGTGCTAATCTCGACCATGTGCTCTCAGGTAAAGCATATTGATAATGAATCTTTAACCAATTTGTCCATTGATTCATTATAGAATCGGGACGGTTCTTATGGCTTAATTTGGAATTGAATCTTTCTCCTTGTATTTTTAAAAAATAATCCTTTATTTCATTCGGAAGAAAAAAAGATTTTCCAGGTGATTCAAAAATAGATCTTAACCTATATTTATATCCATTACAAACTTGCATTTGTGATAATTGAAACAATACATAGGCTTGTGACAAAGAAGATACATCACAAGAATTCTGTGAATACATATCCGTCCTATTCCGACGTTTTTGTTTGTCTACAACCGACATAAATGGAATTATACTTTGATTTATTCTATCAATATATTCTTCATTTTTTTTTTTCGTGTAAATGAATTTTTTTACAAATTTCTTTGTTGATTCCAATAAATCACGAGTTAATTTAATAGAATTATTAATAAAATTAAGAGAACGTTGTACAATGCTCGAAGTAAGGAAATGTTCTACATATTGAATAGTCAATCCTATAATATAGTTAATATTAAAGATATCCATGTTATCGATATGCGTGTATAGCCTTTCCATGAAAATTTGGAAAAAACAATAGGATTTACGGATTAATCGAACGTTTCTTCTTTTGAATATTTTCCAACTATTTTTGAGTAATTCTAATGTTGTAGGATTAGTTATAACCCTTTCTTTTCTCAATTTTTCCATTTCTTTTAAGATTTGATTTCTTTTCGCATTTAAACGATTTATCCTTCTTTCTGTGATTTTTATCCTTCTTTCTGTGGATGTGGATGTGGATGGACTAATAGTTGCATTACTCGTACTGATTGGTGAATTTTTTTCAATTTCTATTTCGTTGAATTCTTTTAACAGGATTCGAGACTCTTCTTTTGCTTCATTCTCCCATTTTTTCAAACATTTTTTCAAATCTTTTTTCAATTTTTTTGTTATTTGTTTTAAAATGGGACCCAAAAATGCAAATGGGTTTGGTACATGCACCTGAGGGTACGATTCGAGTACTGTTCCAAAAGCTGTTAAAAACCATAAGTGGGTTGCAGAGATTCTTTTTTCATCTCCAGCGGATATTTTTTCACTGTATTGTTTTTTTTCAGTAGATAGTACCTTAGGTTTCTCGTGCCAAGCTTTCAGAACAAAAGGGAATAAGACCCTTATCTGAAGACCGGCGTCGAGCCAGTTGTATGGCAATGCGTTGTTATATACTGGAGTGCCCCGATAGGTGCAGTTAATATGGGTTTCTTTTTGCCAATCCCCAAAATCTTCTGACCATTCTGGATCTTGAAATAATAATATACGAATGATATTTTTCGTTATTATCAACGACGGTAATAGAATATATTTTCGAAACCTGGACATAAATAACAATACGAAATTTCTGATTACTAGACCATATAGAATGCTCTCCCAGGCTTCTTCGACTCTTCGAAGTGTCTCAACAGCCTCGTCTTCGGCGTCCTGTTCCATTCTCATTCTTTGCTCGTTCTCTTTTTTTGCCTTTTTTAACCTCAAAAATGATACATTATCAGGATCGGGTTTCCTGAAATATAGGGTCAAATAGTCCCACATGTCCTCCAAAACATCAAACAAAAAGGAATTGCTTTTGTTGATCATATCCAAAAAAAGGGGGGAATGGACATTCCCATTTGCTTGAAAGAGTCTCGAAATAACTGTTTTACGCCTTTGAGGGCGCCAAGATCCTCGAATAAGATCTCTGTTAAAATCTGCGCCGGGTACATAACAAGCTACAGAGAATTCGTTACGGCGGTCCTCTGCCTCCTTATATTGATGCGCAAAAGAATTATTTTGAATACGAGGACCCAATGAGCTTGATTCCATATTAAAAATAACTACATATTCAGCGTTTGGGGAACGAATATGATGTTCTTGTTTATAGCCCGGTTCCAGCATGTACTCCGTCTCGTCCAGTAATTCGTAGTTCCATCGAGGAACTTCTTTACTTATTTCCTTGATTTCACTACATAGTTTTCTATTAAAAATTGTTTTATGATTGAAAGGATTAGTCCGAATTGCATCAAATAAGAAGTTTCTTTTTATTTTTTTTTCTTTGGAATAGATTTTTACTTGTTCATGTTCTGGAACTGAAGAAAGTCCGTCAAAATGAAAATTGGATACTGATTTTTCCGAAAATTTACTCATTATTTTAAAATAAAAACCCATTTCAGTGAATACTAATTTTCTATCCAATTTATCTATTTTCTGTTCCAATTCTGGAGAATTGGTATTCATACAAAGAAGGAGACCATGAATCCTATTTATCAATATGGAGTTTGAGTCAAAAGTTTTCTTTTTAGAAACGCTTTTTTGGATTTCTCCACGAGCGGGTCCATTCAAGAAAGGATCATATATTTTAGGTAAGTATTTTTTTCGACCCCTATCATCCGATAATCGAACTCGAGTTTCTAATACATCCACAAGATTAAATTTCTTACCTTTCTTAACTTTCTTATCTAGAATTTTTGCCCTTTGAAATAATTCCTTGCTTAGTTGATTTTTTTTTTCTTTATTACGGGAGATCCAAGAATTATACAATTCATTCTCATTATTGGAGGTTTTCTCTGTTCTGAAGAGATCCATTTTTTTTTCCATGATGTTCAGAAAAGTAGATAAATGAGGTGGATACGTGAAAGATATTCGTTTTTTTCCATCACTTTGACATGTTTGAAAAAAAAATTGTGAATTTTCATCTCTTACAACCCGCTCGAAGTGATCATTTTTTATATATCGCAAAGGCCTAGTCCATCTTTGAAAATCGAAAAGAATATTTACAAGACCTCTTTCCGCCACCGGGGGGACAATTTTTGTCTTTTTCTGAATATTCGTGTTGTTGGAAGTCTTCTCATTCTCGGAAAAATAAACCATCAGATCTTCTTCGTTATTTTCTTCCCTTTCCGCATCTATTGCAGCTTGGATTTCCTCCGAGTACCTCTCGTCGTAGCCTTCCATTTCCTCACCATAAAAATAAGGGATCATTGCTCTGCCTGAATAGTGCGCAAAAATTGCAAAGGCGAAAACGGCAAATATTTGCCCCGCATAATTTCGTAATTGTAGGAGAATGTATTTATCAAATCTCATCGTTATCTTAGATTTGATCGAATTTTTTTTCTTGAACCAGACTAATACCAATCCAACACATTGCATTAAAAAGATGTGACCAATTACCCACCCAACAAAACTACTTGTTAAGAATAACAATTTATTGTTGGATCGAAACAGATAAATGTTCATTAATCTTATTAAGATTGAACTTGGGAAAAGAAGGGGGTTTAATAATTGAAAAAAAAGATTGTTAAAGAATACTTTGTAAGTCCTAAAATTACGTATTGAATTTGGATTGTTGTCTCCAGAATCCTCCGGGTAGTATGCCCAACCCCAATCGTCCGAATAGTAATGTTTGTTATTTTGATAGACATAATTACAGAAAAGATACGGCAGAGTTAAGAATGTTAGTGTATGAGGTCGATTCAATGCCAAATGCAAAGGCGCATAATAGATCGATATGAACATCATGACGCGTCCCGTAAGAAACCCGCTTGTTGCTGCTATTTCCGTCTCGGAACCTTTTTCCATAACCCGGGCTCGAATAAGGAAGAGATAAGACGGTCCTATGCAGGCTGTAGTAAGAAATCCATAATAGAGTCCGATCACAACGGTTGAATTCAGTATCCTAAGGCAGAAACCCACTAAGGAATTTCGTATAAAAAAGTTAAAAGTCATAGTTATCCCCCTTTTAAGTTTGTTTTTATTTACAATTGTTATTTCGATGTTTATTTTATATTTTTTTATTATTTTATATGTTACTATTATATGTTACTATTAAAAATGTCTTCCATTTATCCATTTACTTTGAAGTTTCTTTCTTTAATCTAGAATTGTGATTTCGATGTTTCATATGTTACTATTATATGTTACTATAGGTTTTCTAATTTTGCGTTTTCTTTACTTTTTTAATAAAATTCTGATTATTCTATGTCTTTTTATTTTATATTCTTTTATTTACAAACAAAATAAAGAAAGGGACAATCAAACCTATTTCATTTCTCGATTCAATCGAAGCTAAAAGGAGTAATCAGGGTTGATATAAGGTCACAAATAATGATAGATATGTAAAAAACAAAACTTCCTTATTCCATTTTAATCCGAAATGGAATGAACTTAGAATCATGGAATTGATTCGCTCATCAGATTATATATAAATTATAAGTTCATAACCTTAGCCCATTCCCATTTTTGGTGGAACAGATCCACTAATTCTTTCATTTCAGTTAGTAATATAAGAGGTCAATCAATTGTAGAAGCTAAAAAAGAGTATCCTGAGCCATTTTAATAATGGGGTTCATTGATATTCCTAGTATAGTAGATGCTATCACACATAAAATCATACTCACTTCAATGGAATTATTTGATGTTACAGGAGATCTTCTATAATTTCGCACGTGAGGAGTTATTTCTTGGTTTCGTCCAGTCATTAATAACTTAATTATTTTTAGATAATAGTAGATCGAAACAACGCTTGTAAGAAGTCCTATTGAAACCAAGAAATATCGGCCTGCTTGCCATCCACACCAGAATAAAGAAAGTTTTCCGAAAAAACCAGCTAGTGGAGGAAGACCTGCTAAGGATAAGAGACATAGGGCTAAAGAGAGAGCCAAAAAAGGATCTTTCGTGTATAATCCTGCATAATCTCGAATGTTATCAGTTCCGGTACGTAGACTAAATAACACAATGCAAGCAAAAGTTCCTAGATTCATGGAGATATAGAACAACATATAAGTTATCATGCTTGCATATCCACCATTTGAGTCTCCAACAATTATTCCAATAATTACATATCCGATTTGACCTATGGACGAATAGGCAAGCATACGTTTCATGCTTGTTTGCGTAATAGCAATGAGATTCCCTAATACCATGCTAAGAATAGCTAGGATTTCTAGAAGAAGATGCCATTGGTTTGATGAGAAATAAAAAGAAATATCCAAAATTCGAGTGGCTGAAGCTGAAGCAGCTACTTTCGAAGTAACAGAAAGAAAAGCAACGACTGGAGTGGGAGAGGCAGAGTCGAAAAGAGGATTCCTCACTTCTTTCTCTCATTCAAAACCGTGCATGAGACTTTCATCTCGGACGGCTCCTAAGTGATAAAAGAAAGAAGAAGATTGTTTCTTCTTTCTTTTAGTATTTCCTTCCTCGCGTATGTATAAGACCGAATCCATTGTATTTGGACTTTTCATCAAACAAAAAAGGATTCGTAATCCTGAACTTTTCGAGGAATCCTTCATCAGTGGTTGTGAATGACGGATTTTTCTCAATCTTTATGAGTTGCTCCTACAGAACCTAGGTCGAAAAAAAAGATTGAGAAATAGAACCATCTGATTTAATTCGTTCTCAATAGCCACGAGATGATCATCTTAGGGTGATCCTTTTGTTGACGGATGTTCCTATTATACTCGTAGTCTCTGAAGGATGAGAACCAACTATGTAGCATCTACATCGACAATTCAAGTATTGTATACGTCATTTAGTATGATTCTTTGTAGGAACTACCCCTAATAACCAACTTGCAAAAAGAATCTTTTTCTCATAAAGGGATTCGTTGTTCCTGACTCTGCTTCACCTTAATTGTTATTTTAACAAGTAAAGTTATGTCTTGGTCCGAGTGGGAATAGCATATCTCTTCTGCATGTCCATAGAGTTTTGAAAAATCCAAACATCTCAGAAAGAAATAGAGAAGTCGGTCGGAATTTCTCGAACGAACCACACTCCTTCATATACGTCAGGAGTCCATTGATGAGAAGGGGCTGGGGAAAGCTT
>CAWUDS030005736.1:0-46975 GCA_963859935.3 Lathyrus sativus | reverse complement strand
TATAAAGACTATAATTTCCTGACATATTTTATTCTATAAAATAGGTAATTATTAAAATCAATATTCAAGCTCGAATCTATTGATAATTACCATTTTCACATTGAATTAAGGTAAGTTAGATGTAAATATATTCAATATGTTTTCTTCTCCATCACCAAATTTCATGTTTCTTCGTCACTAATCCACAAAGTTAAAAGACTGTAAATGAATGACAAATAAATTACATCTACATGGGTAATCACTAAAATTAAATATTTAAGCTCAATGTTATTTTTATTCACTATAATCACATTGTATTATGGTATAATAGATGTAAACAATTTCTATATTTTTCTTCTTCTCCATCACCAAAATTTTGGTTTCTTCAACTCTAAGAAACTATGTTAACAGACTACAAATGAATGACGCATAATTCATACATATGAATAACAATTAAAATTATATAATCAAGCTCAATATTATTTATATTCATTGTATCCAGATTGACTTATGGTATAATACAATCTAAAACTATTCAATATTTTTCTTCACCATCCCAAAGTTTTAAATTCTTTTATCACTAAGCTAAAAACATAATACACTATAGTAGATGTAAAACATTAATTATATTTTATGTTTCTACTCCATCACAAAATTTTAGGTTTTTTCCGCACTAAAAAACAAAGTTAAAAGACTATAGTCCATGACATATTTTTTATATAAAATAGGTGATTATTAAAATAAATAGTCAAGCTAGAATTTATTGATAATTACCATTTTCACATTGAATTAAGGTAAGTTAGATGTAAATATATTCAATATGTTTCTTCTCCATCATCAAATTTCATGTTTCTTCGTCACTAATCCCACAGAGTTAAAAGACTGTAAATGAATGACAAATAAATTACATCTACATGTGTAATCACTAAAATTAAATATTTAAGCTCAATGTTATTTGTATTCACTATAATCACATTGTACTATGGTATAATAGATGTAAACAATTTCTATATTTTTCTTCTTCTCCATCAACAAATTTTTGGTTTCTTCACCTCTAAGAAACTATGTTTACAGACTACAAATGAATGACCCAAAACTTATACATATGCATAACAATTAAAATTAAATAATCAAGCTCAATATTATTTATATCCATCATAGTCACATTGACTTATGGTATATTACATCTAAATATATTCAATATTTTTCTTCAGCATCCCAAAGTTTTAAAATTTTTTATCACTAAGATAAAAAACATAATAGAGTATAATAGATGTAAAAAATTAATATATTTTATTTTTCTACTTCCACCATAAAATTTTTTGGTTTTTTCCCACTTAAAAAACAAAGTTAAAAGACTATAATTCCTGACATATTTATTCTATAAAATAGGTAATTATTAAAATCAATATTCAAGCTCGAATCTATTGATAATTACCATTTTCACATTGAATTAAGGTAAGTTAGATGTAAATATATTCAATATGTTTCTTCTCCATCACTCAAATTTCATGTTTCTTCTTCGTCACTAATCCACAAAGTTAAAAGACTGTAAATGAATGACAAATAAATTACATCTACATGGGTAATCACTAAAATTAAATATTTAAGCTCAATGTTATTTTTAATTCACTATAATCACATTGTAATTATGGTATAATAGATGTAAACAATTTCTATATTTTTCTTCTTCTCCATCACCAAAATTTTGGTTTCTTCAACTCTAAGAAACTATGTTAACAGACTACAAATGAATGACGCATAATTCATACATATGAATAACAATTAAAATTATATAATCAAGCTCAATATTATTTATATTCATTGTATCCAGATTGACTTATGGTATAATACATCTAAAAACTATTCAATATTTTTCTTCACCATCCCAAAGTTTTAAATTCTTTTATCACTAAGCTAAAAACATAATACACTATAGTAGATGTAAAACATTAATTATATTTTATGTTTCTACTCATCACAAAATTTTAGGTTTTTCCGCACTAAAAAACAAAGTTAAAAGACTATAGTCCATGACATATTTTTTATATAAAATAGGTGATTATTAAAATAAATAGTCAAGCTAGAATTTATTGATAATTACCATTTTCACATTGAGTTATGAGTACGTTAGATGTAAATATATTCAATATGTTTCTTCTCCATCACCAAATTTCATGTTTCTTCGTAACTAATCCACAGAGTTAAAAGACTGTAAATGAATGACAAATAAATGACATCTACATGGGTAATCACTAAAATAAAATATTTAAGCTCAATGTTATGTGTATTCACTATAATCACATTGTATTATGGTATAATAGATGTAAACAATTTCTATATTTTTCTTCTTCTCCATCAACAAATTTTTGGTTTCTTCACCTCTAAGAAACTATGTTTACAGACTACAAATGAATGACCCAAAACTTATACATATGCATAACAATTAAAATTAAATAATCAACCTCAATATTATTTATATTCATCATAGTCACATTGACTTATGGTATATTACATCTAAATATATTCAATATTTTTCTTCAGCATCCCAAGTTTTAAATTTTTTATCACTAAGATAAAAACATAATAGAGTATAATAGATGTAAAAAATTAATATCTTTTATTTTTCTACTCCACCACAAAATTTTTGGTTTTTTCCCACTTAAAAACAAAGTTAAAAAGACTATAATTCCTGACATATTTATTCTATAAAATAGGTAATTATTAAAATCAATATTCAAGCTCGAATCTATTGATAATTACCATTTTCACATTGAATTAAGGTAAGTTAGATGTAAATATATTCAATATGTTTCTTCTCCATCATCAAATTTCATGTTTCTTCGTCACTAATCCACAGAGTTAAAAGACTGTAAATGAATGACAAATAAATTACATCTACATGTGTAATCACTAAAATTAAATATTTAAGCTCAATGTTATTTGTATTCACTATAATCACATTGTAACTATGGTATAATAGATGTAAACAATTTCTATATATTTCTTCTTCTCCATCTACAAATTTTTGGTTTCTTCACCTCTAAGAAACTATGTTTACAGACTACAAATGAATGACCCAAAAACTTATACATATGCATAACAATTAAAATTAAATAATCAAGCTCAATATTATTTATATTCATCATAGTCACATTGACTTATGGTATAATTTACTCATCTAAATATATTCAATATTTTTCTTCAGCATCCCAAAGTTTTAAATTTTTTATCACTAAGATAAAAAACATAATAGAGTATAATAGATGTAAAAAATTAATATATTTTATTTTTCTACTCCACCACAAAATTTTGGTTTTTTCCCACTTAAAAACAAAGTTAAAAGACTATAATTCCTGACATATTTATTCCTATAAAATAGGTAATTATTAAAATCAATATTCAAGCTCGAATCGATTGATAATTACCATTTTCACATTGAATTAAGGTAAGTTAGATGTAAATATATTCAATATGTTTCTTCTCCATCATCAAATTTCATGTTTCTTCGTCACTAATCCACAAAGTTAAAAGACTGTAAATGAATGACAAATAAATTACATCTACATGTGTAATCACTAAAATTTAAATATTTAAGCTCAATGTTATTTGTATTCACTATAATCACATTGTACTATTGGTATAATAGATGTAAACAATTTCTATATATTTCTTCTTCTCCATCTACAAATTTTTGGTTTCTTCACCTCTAAGAAAACTTATGTTTACAGACTACAAATGAATGACCCAAAACTTATACATATGCATAACAATTAAAATTAAATAATCAAGCTCAATATTATTTTATATTCATCATAGTCACATTGACTTATGGTATATTACATCTAAATATATTCAATATTTTTCTTCAGCATCCCAAAGTTTTAAATTTTTTATCACTAAGATAAAAAACATAATAGAGTATAATAGATGTAAAAAATTAATATATTTTATTTTTCTACTCCACCACACAAAATTTTTGGTTTTTTCCCACTTAAAAACAAAGTTAAAAGACTATAATTCCTGACATATTTATTCTATAAAATAGGTAATTATTAAAATCAATATTCAAGCTCGAATCTATTGAATAATTACCATTTTCACATTGAATTAAGGTAAGTTAGATGTAAATATATTAAATATGTTTCTTCTCCATCATCAAATTTCATGTTTCTTCGTCACTAATCCACAGAGTTAAAAGACTGTAAATGAATGACAAATAAATTACATCTACATGTGTAATCACTAAAATTAAATATTTAAGTCTCAATGTTATTTGTATTCACTATAATCACATTGTACTATGGTATAATAGATGTAAACAATTTCTATATTTTTCTTCTTCTCCATCTACAAATTTTTGGTTTCTTCACCTCTAAGAAACTATGTTTACAGACTACAAATGAATGACCCAAAACTATATACATATGCTTAACAATTAAAATTAAATAATCAAGCTCAATATTATTTATATTCATCATAGTCACATTGACTTATGGTATATTACATCTAAATATATTCAATATTTTTCTTCAGCATCCCAAAGTTTTAAATTTTTTATCACTAAGATAAAAAACATAATAGAGTATAATAGATGTAAAAATTATAATATATTTTATTTTTCTTACTCCACCACAAAATTTTGATTTTTTCCCCACTTAAAAAACAAAGTTAAAAGACTATAATTTCCTGACATATTTTATTCTATAAAATAGGTAATTATTAAAATCAATATTCAAGCTCGAATCTATTGATAATTTACCATTTTCACATTGAATTAAGGTAAGTTAGATGTAAATATATTCAATATGTTTCTTCTCCATCATCAAATTTCATGTTTCTTCGTCACTAATCCACAGAGTTAAAAGACTGTAAATGAATGACAAATAAATTACATCTACATGTGTAATCACTAAAATTAAATATTTAAGCTCAATGTTATTTGTATTCACTATAATCACATTGTACTATGGTATAATAGGATGTAAACAATTTCTATATTTTTCTTCTTCTCCATCTACAAATTTTTGGTTTCTTCACCTCTAAGAAACTATGTTTACAGACTACAAATGAATGACCCAAAAACTTATACATATGCTTAACAATTAAAATTAAATAATCAAGCTCAATATTTATTTATATTCATCATAGTCACATTGACTTATGGTATATTACATCTAAATATATTCAATATTTTTCTTCAGCATCCCAAAGTTTTTAAATTTTTTATCACTAAGATAAAAACATAATAGATTATAATAGATGTAAAAAATTAATATATTTTATTTTTCTACTCCACCACAAAATTTTTGGTTTTATCCCACTTAAAAATAAAGTTAGAAGACTATACATTCCTGACATATTTATTCTATAAAAATAGGTAATTATTAAAATCAATATTCAGCTCGAATCTATTGATAATTACCATTTTCACATTGAATTAAGGTAATTTAGATGTAAATATATTCAATATCTTTCTTCTCGATCACCAATATTCATGTTTCTTCGCACTAATCCACAGAGTCAAAAGACTGTAAATGAATGACAAATAAATTACATCTACATGTGGTAAATCACTAAAATTAAATATTTAAGCTCAATGTTATTTTTATTCACTATAACCACATTGTATTTATGGTATAATAGATGTAAACAATTTCTATATTTTTCTTCTTCTCCATCACCAAAATTTTGGTTTCTTTCACCACTAAGAAACTATGTTAACAGACTACAAATGAATGACGCATAATTCATACATATAGAATAACAATTAAAATTATATAATCAAGGCTCAATATTATTTATATTCATTTTATCCACATTGACTTATGGTATAATACATCTAAAACTATTCAATATTTTTCTTCAACCATCCCAAAGTTTTAAATTCTTTTATCACTAAGCTAAAAACATAATAAACTATAGTAGATGTAAAACATTAATTATATTTTATGTTTCTACTCCATCACAAAATTTTAGGTTTTTCCGCACTAAAAAACAAAGTTAAAAGACTATAGTCCATGACATATTTTTTATACAAAATAGGTGATTATTAATATAAATATTCAAGCTAGAATCTATTGATAATTACCATTTTCACATTGAGTTATGGTACGTTAGATGTAAATATATTCAATATGTTTTCTTCTCCATCACCAAATTTCATGTTTCTTCGTCACTAATCCACAGAGTTAAAAGACTGTAAATGAATGACAAATAAATTACATCTACATGGGTAATCACTAAAATAAAATATTTAAGCTCAATGTTATGTGTATTCACTATAATCACATTGTAATATGGTATAATTGATGTAAACAATTTTTATATTTTTCTTCTTCTCCATCAACAAAATTTTTGGTTTCTTCACCTCTAAGAAACTATGTTTACAGACTACAAATGAATGACCCAAAAACTTATACATATGCATAACAATTAAAATTAAATAATCAAGCTCAATATTATTTATATCCATCATAGTCACATTGACTTATGGTATATTACATCTAAATATATTCAATATTTTTCTTCAGCATCCCAAAGTTTTAAATTTTTTATCACTAAGATAAAAACATAATAGAGTATAATAGATGTAAAAAATTAATATATTTTATTTTTCTACTCCTACCATAAAATTTTTGGTTTTTTCCCCACTTAAAAACAAAGTTAAAAGACTATAATTCCTGACATATTTATTCTATAAAATAGGTAATTATTAAAATCAATATTCAAGCTCGAATCTATTGAATAATTACCATTTTCACATTGAATTAAGGTAAGTTAGATGTAAATATATTCAATATGTTTCTTCTCCATCACCAAATTTCATGTTTCTTCGTCACTAATCCACAGAGTTAAAAGACTGTAAATGAATGACAAATAAATTACATCTACAATGGGTAATCACTAAAATTAAATATTTAAGCTCAATGTTATTTTTATTCACTATAATCACATTGTATTATAGGTATAATAGATGTAAACAATTTCTATAATTTTTCTTCTTCTCCATCACCAAAATTTTGGTTTCTTCACCTCTAAGAAACTATGTTAACAGACTACAAATGAATGACCCATAATTCATACATATGCATAACAATTAAAATTATATAATCAAAGCTCAATATTATTTATATTCATTGTATTCACATTGACTTATGGTATAGATACATCTAAAACTATTCAATATTTTTCTTCACCATCCCAAAGTTTTAAATTCTTTTATCACTAAGCTAAAAACATAATAGACTATAGTAGATGTAAAAACGTTGATTATATTTTATGTTTCTACTCCATCACAAAATTTTAGGTTTTTCCGCACAAAAAAAACAAAGTTAAAAGACTATAGTCCATGACATATTTTTTATATAAAATTGGTGATTATTAAAATAAATAGTCAAGCTAGAATTTATTGATAATTACCATTTTCACATTGAGTTATGGTACGTTAGATGTAAATATATTCAATATGTTTCTTTCCCATCACCAAATTTCATGTTTCTTCGTCACTAATCCACAGAGTTAAAAGACTGTAAATGAATGACAAATAAATTACATCTACATGGGTAATCACTAAAATTAAATATTTAAGCTCAATGTTATTTGTATTCATTATAATCACATTGTATTATGGTATAATAGATGTAAACAATTTCTATATTTTTCTTCTTCTCCATCAACAAATTTTTGGTTTCTTCACCTCTAAGAAACTATGTTTACAGACTTACAAATGAATGACCCAAAACTTATTAACATATGCATAACAATTAAAATTAAATAATCAAGCTCAATATTATTTATATTCATCATAGTCACATTGAATTATGGTGTATTACATCTAAATATATTCAATATTTTTCTTCACCATCCCAAAGTTTTAAATTTTTTATCACTAAGATAAAAACATAATAGAGTATAATAGATGTAAAAAACTAATATATTTTATTTTTCTACTCCACCACAAAATTTTTGGTTTTTTTCCCACTTGAAAACAAAGTTAAAAGACTATAATTCCCTGACATATTTATTCTATAAAATAGGTAATTATTAAAAATCAATATTCAAGCTAGAATCTATTGATAATTACCATTTTCACATTGAATTAAGGTAAGTTAGATGTAAATATATTCAATATGTTTCTTCTCCATCACCAAATTTCATGTTTCTTCGTCACTAATCCACAGAGTTAAAAGACTATAAAGGAATGACAAATAAATTACATCTACATGGGTAATCACTAAAATTAAATATTTAATCTCAATGTTATTTTTATTCACTATAATCACATTCTATTATGGTATAATAGATGTAAACAATTTCTATATTTTTCTTCTTCTCCATCACCAAAATTTTGGTTTCTTCACCTCTAAGAAACTATGTTAACAGACTACAAATGAATGACCTATAATTCATACATACGCATTAACAATTAAAATTATATAATCAAGCTCAATATTATTTATATTCATTGTATTCACATTGACTTATGGTATATTACATCTAAAACTATTCAATATTTTTTCTTAACCATCCCAAAGTTTTAAATTCTTTTATCACTAAGCTAAAAACATAATAGACTATAGTAGATGTAAAACATTAATTATATTTTATGTTTCTACTGCCATCACAAAATTTTAGGTTTTTCCGCACTAAAAAACAAAGTTAAAAGACTATAGTCCATGACATATTTTTTATATAAAATTGGTGATTATTAAAATAAATAGTCAAGCTAGAATTTATTGATAATTACCATTTTCACATTGAGTTATGGTACGTTAGATGTAAATATATTCAATATGTCTCTTCTCCATCACCAAATTTCATGTTTCTTCGTCACTAATCCACAGGGTTAAAAGATTGTAAATGAATGACAAATAAATTACATCTACATGGGTAATCACTAAAATTAAATATTTAAGCTCAATGTTATTTGTATTCACTATAATCACATTGTATTATGGTATAATAGATGTAAACAATTTCTATATTTTTCTTCTTCTCCATCAACAAATTTTTGGTTTCTTCACCTCTAAGAAAACTATGTTTACAGACTACAAATGAATGACCCAAAAACTTATATATATGCATAACAATTAAAATTAAATAATCAAGCTCAATATTATTTATATTCATCATAGTCACATTGACTTATGGTATATTACATCTAAATATATTCAATATTTTTCTTCACCATCCCAAAGTTTTTAAATTTTTTATCACTAAGATAAAAAACATAATAGAGTATAATAGATTGTAAAAAAATTAATATATTTTATTTTTCTACTCCACCATAAAATTTTTGGTTTTTTCTCCACTTAAAAACAAAGTTAAAAGACTATAATTTCCTGACATATTTATTCTATAAAATAGGTAATTATTAAAATCAATATTCAAGCTCGAATCTATTTATAATTACCATTTTCACATTGAATTAAGGTAAGTTAGATGTAAATATATTCAATATGTTTCTTCTCCATCACCAAATTTCATGTTTCTTCGTCACTAATCCACTGAGTTAAAAGACTGTAAATGAATGACAAATAAATTACATCTACATGGGTAATCACTAAAATTAAATATTTAAGCTCAATGTTATTTTTATTCACTATAATCACATTGTATTATGGTATAATAGATGTAAACAATTTCTATATTTTTCTTCTTCTCCATCACCAAAATTTTGGTTTCTTCACCTCTAAGAAACTATGTTAACAGACTACAAATGAATGACCCATAATTCATACATATGCATAACAATTAAAATTATATAATCAAGCTCAATATTATTTATATTCATTGTATTCACATTGACTTATGGTATAATACATCTAAAACTATTCAATATTTTTCTTCACCATCCCAAAGTTTTAAATTCTTTTATCACTAAGCTAAAAACATAATAGACTATAGTAGATGTAAAACGTTGATTATATTTTATGTTTCTACTCCATCACAAAATTTTAGGTTTTTCTGCACAAAAAAAACAAAGTTAAAAGACTATAGTCCATGACATATTTTTTTATATAAAATTGGTGATTATTAAAATAAATAGTCAAGCTAGAATTTATTGATAATTACAATTTTCACATTGAGTTATGGTACGTTAGATGTAAAATATATTCAATATGTTTCTTTCCCATCACCAAATTTCATGTTTCTTCGTCACTAATCCACAGAGTTAAAAGACTGTAAATGAATGACAAATAAATTACATCTACATGGGTAATCACTAAAATTAAATATTTAAGCTCAATGTTATTTGTATTCATTATAATCACATTGTATTATGGTATAATAGATGTAAACAATTTCTATATTTTTCTTCTTCTCCATCAACAATTTTTTGGTTTCTTCACCTCTAAGAAACTATGTTTACAGACTACAAATGAATGACCCAAAACTTATTACATATGCATAACAATTAAAATTAAATAATCAAGCTCAATATTATTTATATTCATCATAGTCACATTGAATTATGGTATATTACATCTAAATATATTCAATATTTTTCTTCACCATCCCAAAGTTTTAAATTTTTTATCACTAAGATAAAAACATAATAGAGTATAATAGATGTAAAAAATTAATATATTTTATTTTTCTACTCCACCACAAAATTTTTGGTTTTTTTCCCACTTGAAAACAAAGTTAAAAAGACTATAATTCCTGACATATTTATTCTATAAAATAGGGTAATTATTAAAATCAATATTCAAGCTCGAATCTATTGATAATTACCATTTTCACATTGAATTAAGGTAAGTTAGATGTAAATATATTCAATATGTTTCTTCTCCATCACCAAATTTCATGTTTCTTCGTCACTAATCCACAGAGTTAAAAGACTGTAAAGGAATGACAAATAAATTACATCTACATGGGTAATCACTAAAATTAAATATTTAATCTCAATGTTATTTTTATTCACTATAATCACATTCTATTATGGTATAATAGATGTAAACAATTTCTATATTTTTCTTCTTCTCCATCACCAAAATTTTGGTTTCTTCACCTCTAAGAAACTATGTTAACAGACTACAAATGAATGACCTATAATTCATACATACGCATAACAATTAAAATTATATAATCAAGCTCATTATTATTTATATTCATTGTATTCACATTGACTTATGGTATATTACATCTAAAACTATTCAATATTTTTCTTAACCATCCCAAAGTTTTAAATTCTTTTATCACTAAGCTAAAAACATAATAGACTATAGTAGATGTAAAACATTAATTATATTTTATGTTTTCTACTCCGATCACAAAATTTTAGGTTTTTTCCGCACTAAAAAACAAAGTTAAAAGACTATAGTCCATGACATATTTTTTATATAAAATTGGTGATTATTAAAATAAATAGTCAAGCTAGAATTTATTGATAATTACCATTTTCACATTGAGTTATGGTACGTTAGATGTAAATATATTCAATATGTCTCTTCTCCATCACCAAATTTCATGTTTCTTCGTCACTAATCCACAGGGTTAAAAGATTGTAAATGAATGACAAATAAATTACATCTACATGGGTAATCACTAAAATTAAATATTTAAGCTCAATGTTATTTGTATTCACTATAATCACATTGTATTATGGTATAATAGATGTAAACAATTTCTATATTTTTCTTCTTCTCCATCAACAAATTTTTGGTTTCTTCACCTCTAAGAAACTATGTTTACAGACTACAAATGAATGACCCAAAACTTATACATATGCATAACAATTAAAATTAAATAATCAAGCTCAATATTATTTATATTCATCATAGTCACATTGAATTATGGTATATTACATCTAAATATATTCAATATTTTTCTTCACCATCCCAAAGTTTTAAATTTTTTATCACTAAGATAAAAACATAATAGGAGTATAATAGATGTAAAAAATTAATATATTTTATTTTTCTACTCCACCAACAAAATTTTTGGTTTTTTCCCACTTGAAAACAAAGTTAAAAGACTATAATTCCTGACAATATTTATTCTATAAAATAGGTAATTATTAAAATCAATATTCAAGCTAGAATCTATTGATAATTACCATTTTCACATTGAATTAAGGTAAGTTAGATGTAAATATATTCAATATGTTTCTTCTCCATCACCAAATTTCATGTTTCTTCGTCATTAATCCACAGAGTTAAAAGATTGTAAAGGAATGACAAATAAATTACATCTACATGGGTAATCACTAAAATTAAATATTTAATCTCAATGTTATTTTTATTCACTATAATCACATTCTATTATGGTATAATAGATGTAAACAATTTCTATATTTTTCTTCTTCTCCATCACCAAAATTTTGGTTTCTTCACCTCTAAGAAACTATGTTAACAGACTACAAATGAATGACCTATAATTCATACATACGCATAACAATTAAAATTATATAATCAAGCTCAATATTATTTATATTCATTGTATTCACATTGACTTATGGTATATTACATCTAAAAACTATTCAATATTTTTCTTAACCATCCCAAAGTTTTAAATTCTTTTATCACTAAGCTAAAAACATAATAGACTATAGTAGATGTAAAACATTAATTATATTTTATGTTTCTACTCCATCACAAAATTTTAGGTTTTTCCGCACTAAAAAACAAAGTTAAAAGACTATAGTCCATGACATATTTTTTATATAAATTGGGTGATTATTAAAATAAATAGTCAAGCTAGAATTTATTGATAATTAACCATTTTCACATTGAGTTAATGGTAACGTTAGAATGTAAATATATTCAATATGTCTCTTCTCCATCACCAAATTTCATGTTTCTTTCGTCACTAATCCACAGGGTTAAAAAGATTGTAAATGAATGACAAATAAATTACATCTACATGGGTAATCACTAAAATTAAATATTTAAGCTCAATGTTATTTGTATTCACTATAATCACATTGTATTATGGTATAATAGATGTAAACAATTTCTATATTTTTCTTCTTCTCCATCAACAAATTTTTGGTTTCTTCACCTCTAAGAAACTATTGTTTACAGACTACAAATGAATGACCCAAAACTTATACATATGCATAACAATTAAAATTAAATAATCAAGCTCAATATTATTTATATTCATCATAGTCACATTGAATTATGGTATATTACATCTAAATATATTCAATATTTTTCTTCACCATCCCAAAGTTTTAAATTTTTTATCACTAAGATAAAAACATAATAGAGTATAATAGATGTAAAAAAATATTAATATTTTATTTTTCTACTCCACCACAAAATTTTTGGTTTTTTTCCCACTTGAAAACAAAGTTAAAAGACTATAATTCCTGACATATTTATTCTATAAAATAGGTAATTATTAAAATCAATATTCAAGCTAGAATCTATTGATAATTACCATTTTCACATTGAATTAAGGTAAGTTAGATGTAAATATATTCAATATGTTTCTTCTCCATCACCAAATTTCATGTTTCTTCGTCACTAATCCACAGAGTTAAAAGACTGTAAAGGAATGACAAATAAATTACATCTACATGGGTAATCACTAAAATTAAATATTTAATCTCAATGTTATTTTTATTCACTATTATCACATTCTATTATGGTATAATAGATGTAAACAATTTCTATATTTTTCTTCTTCTCCATCACCAAAATTTTGGTTTTCTTCACCTCTAAGAAACTATGTTAACAGACTACAAATGAATGACCTATAATTCATACATACGCATAACAATTAAAATTATATAATCAAGCTCAATATTATTTATATTCATTGTATTCACATTGACTTATGGTATATTACATCTAAAACTATTCAATATTTTTCTTAACCATCCCAAAGTTTTAAATTCTTTTATCACTAAGCTAAAAACATAATAGACTTATAGTAGATGTAAAACATTAATTATATTTTATGTTTCTACTCCAATCACAAAATTTTAGGTTTTTCCGCACTAAAAAACAAAGTTAAAAGACTATAGTCCATGACATATTTTTTATATAAAATTGGTGATTATTAAAATAAATAGTCAAGCTAGAATTTATTGATAATTACCATTTTCACATTGAGTTATGGTACGTTAGATGTAAATATATTCAATATGTCTCTTCTCCATCACCCAAATTTCATGTTCTTCGTCACTAATCCACAGGGTTAAAAGATTGTAAATGAATGACAAATAAATTACATCTACATGGGTAATCACTAAAATTAAATATTTAAGCTCAATGTTATTTGTATTCACTATAATCACATTGTATTATGGTATAATAGATGTAAACAATTTCTATATTTTTCTTTCTTCTCCATCAACAAATTTTTGGTTTCTTCACCTCTAAGAAACTATGTTTACAGACTACAAATGAATGACCCAAAACTTATAACATATGCATAACAATTAAAATTAAATAAACAAGCTCAATATTATTTATATTCATCATAGTCACATTGACTTAAGGTATATTACATCTAAATATATTCAATATTTTTTCTTCACCATCCCAAAGTTTTAAATTTTTTATCACTAAGATAAAAACATAATAGAGTATAATAGATGTAAAAAATTAATATATTTTATTTTTCTACTCCACCACAAAATTTTAGGTTTTTTCCCACTTAAAAACAAAGTTAAAACACTATAATTCATGACATATTTATTCTATAAAATAGGTAATTATTAAAATAAATATTCAAGCTAGAATCTATTGATAATTACCATTTTCACATTGAATTAAGGTAATTTAGATGTAAATATATTCAATATGTTTCTTCTCCATCACCAAATTTCATGTTTCTTCGTCACTAATCCACAGAGTTAAAAGACTGTAAATGAATGACAAATAAATTACATCTACATGGGTAATCACTAAAATTAAATGTTTAAGCTCAATGTTATTTGTATTCACTATAATCACATTTTATTATGGTATAATAGATGTAAACAATATCTATATTTTTTCTTCTTCTCCATCACCAAAATTTTAGTTTCTTCACCTCTAAGAAACTATGTTTACAGACTACAAATGAATGACCCAAAACTTATACATATGCATAACAATTAAAATTAAATAATCAAGCTCAATATTATTTATATTCATCATAGTCACATCGACTTATGGTATATTACATCTAAATATATTCAATATTTTTCTTCACCGTCCCAAAGTTTTAAATTTTTTATCACTAAGATAAAAACATAATAGAGTATAATAGATGTAAAAAATTAATATATTTTATTTTTCTACTCCACCACAAAATTTTTGGTTTTTTTCCCACTTGAAAACAAAGTTAAAAGACTATAATTCCTGACATATTTATTCTATAAAATAGGTAATTATTAAAATCAATATTCAAGCTAGAATCTATTGATAATTACCATTTTCACATTAAATTAAGGTAAGTTAGATGTAAATATATTCAATATGTTTCTTCTCCATCACCAAATTTCATGTTTCTTCGTCACTAATCCACAGAGTTAAAAGACTGTAAAGGAATGACAAATAAATTACATCTACATGGGTAATCACTAAAATTAAATATTTAATCTCAATGTTATTTTTATTCACTATAATCACATTCTATTATGGTATAATAGATGTAAACAATTTCTATATTTTTCTTCTTCTCCATCACCAAAATTTTGGTTTCTTCACCTCTAAGAAACTATGTTAACAGACTACAAATGAATGACCTATAATTCATACATACGCATAACAATTAAAATTATATAATCAAGCTCAATATTATTTATATTCATTGTATTCACATTGACTTATGGTATATTACATCTAAAACTATTCAATATTTTTCTTAACCATCCCAAAGTTTTAAATTCTTTTATCACTAAGCTAAAAACATAATAGACTATAGTAGATGTAAAACATTAATTATATTTTATGTTTCTACTCCATCACAAAATTTTAGGTTTTTTCCGCACTAAAAAACAAAGTTAAAAGACTATAGTCCATGACATATTTTTTATATAAAATTGGTGATTATTAAAATAAATAGTCAAGCTAGAATTTATTGATAATTACCATTTTCACATTGAGTTATGGTACGTTAGATGTAAATATATTTCAATATGTCTCTTCTCCATCACCAAATTTCATGTTTCTTCGTCACTAATCCACAGGGTTAAAAGATTGTAAATGAATGACAAATAAATTACATCTACATGGGTAATCACTAAAATTAAATATTTAAGCTCAATGTTATTTGTATTCACTATAATCACATTGTATTATGGTATAATAGATGTAAACAATTTCTATATTTTTCTTCTTCTCCATCAACAAATTTTTGGTTTCTTCACCTCTAAGAAACTATGTTTACAGACTACAAATGAATGACCCAAAACTTATACATATGCATAACAATTAAAATTAAATAAACAAGCTCAATATTATTTATATTCATCATAGTCACATTGACTTAAGGTATATTACATCTAAATATATTCAATATTTTTCTTCACCATCCCAAAGTTTTAAATTTTTTATCACTAAGATAAAAACATAATAGAGTATAATAGATGTAAAAAACTAATATATTTTATTTTTCTACTCCACCACAAAATTTTAGGTTTTTTCCCACTTAAAAACAAAGTTAAAACACTATAATTCATGACATATTTATTCTATAAAATAGGTAATTATTAAAATAAATATTCAAGCTAGAATCTATTGATAATTACCATTTTCACATTGAATTAAGGTAATTTAGATGTAAATATATTCAATATGTTTCTTCTCTATCACCAAATTTCATGTTTCTTCGTCACTAATCCACAGAGTTAAAAGACTGTAAATGAATGACAAATAAATTACATCTACATGGGTAATCACTAAAATTAAATGTTTAAGCTCAATGTTATTTGTATTCACTATAATCACATTTTATTATGGTATAAATAGATGTAAACAATATCTATATTTTTCTTCTTCTCCATCACCAAAATTTTAGTTTCTTCACCTCTAAGAAACTATGTTTACAGACTACAAATGAATGACCCAAAACTTATACATATGCATAACAATTAAAATTAAATAATCAAGCTCAATATTATTTATATTCATCATAGTCACATCGACTTATGGTATATTACATCTAAATATATTCAATATTTTTCTTCACCGTCCCAAAGTTTTAAATTTTTTATCACTAAGATAAAAACATAATAGAGTATAATAGATGTAAAAAATTAATATATTTTATTTTTCTACTCCACCACAAAATTTTTGGTTTTTTCCCACTTGAAAACAAAGTTAAAAGACTATAATTCCTGACATATTTATTCTATAAAATAGGTAATTATTAAAATCAACATTCAAGCTAGAATCTATTGATAATTACCATTTTCACATTAAATTAAGGTAAGTTAGATGTAAATATATTCAATATGTTTCTTCTCCATCACCAAATTTCATGTTTCTTCGTCACTAATCCACAGAGTTAAAAGACTGTAAATGAATGACAAATAAATTACATCTACATGGGTAATCACTAAAATTAAATATTTAATCTCAATGTTATTTTTTATTCACTATAATCACATTGTATTATGGTATAATAGATGTAAACAATTTCTATATTTTTCTTCTTCTCCATCACCAAAATTTTGGTTTCTTCACCTCTAAGAAACTATGTTAACAGACTACAAATGAATGACCTATAATTCATACATACGCATAACAATTAAAATTATATAATCAAGCTCAATATTATTTATATTCATTGTATTCACATTGACTTATGGTATATTACATCTAAAACTATTCAATATTTTTCTTAACCATCCCAAAGTTTTAAATTCTTTTATCACTAAGCTAAAAACATAATAGACTATAGTAGATGTAAAACATTAATTATATTTTATGTTTCTACTCCATCACAAAATTTTAGGTTTTTCCGCACTAAAAAACAAAGTTAAAAGACTATAGTCCATGACATATTTTTTATATAAAATTGGTGATTATTAAAATAAATAGTCAAGCTAGAATTTATTGATAATTACCATTTTCACATTGAGTTATGGTACGTTAGATGTAAATATATTCAATATGTCTCTTCTCCATCACCAAATTTCATGTTTCTTCGTCACTAATCCACAGAGTTAAAAGATTGTAAATGAATGACAAATAAATTACATCTACATGGGTAATCACTAAAATTAAATATTTAAGCTCAATGTTATTTGTATTCACTATAATCACATTGTATTATGGTATAATAGATGTAAACAATTTCTATATTTTTCTTCTTCTCCATCAACAAATTTTTGGTTTCTTCACCTCTAAGAAACTATGTTTACAGACTACAAATGAATGACCCAAAACTTATATATATGCATAACAATTAAAAATAAATAATCAAGCTCAATATTATTTATATTCATCATAGTCACATTGACTTATGGTATATTACATCTAAATATATTCAATATTTTCTTCACCATCCCAAAGTTTTAAATTTTTTATCACTAAGATAAAAACATAATAGAGTATAATAGATGTAAAAAATTAATATATTTTATTTTTCTACTCCACCACAAAATTTTAGGTTTTTTCCCACTTAAAAACAAAGTTAAAACACTATAATTCATGACATATTTTATTCTATAAAATAGGTAATTATTAAAATAAATATTCAAGCTAGAATCTATTGATAATTACCATTTTCACATTGAATTAAGGTAATTTAGATGTAAATATATTCAATATGTTTCTTCTCCATCACCAAATTTCATGTTTCTTCGTCACTAATCCACAGAGTTAAAAGACTGTAAATGAATGACAAATAAATTACATCTACATGGGTAATCACTAAAATTAAATGTTTAAGCTCAATGTTATTTGTATTCACTATAATCACATTGTATTATGGTATAATAGATGTAAACAATATCTATATTTTTCTTCTTCTCCATCACCAAAATTTTGGTTTCTACACCTCTAAGAAACTATGTTTACAGACTACAAATGAATGACCCAAAACTTATACATATGCATAACAATTAAAATTAAATAATCAAGCTCAATATTATTTATATTCATCATAGTCACATCGACTTATGGTATATTACATCTAAATATATTCAATATTTTTCTTCACCGTCCCAAAGTTTTAAATTTTTTATCACTAAGATAAAAACATAATAGAGTATAATAGATGTAAAAAATTAATAAATTTTATTTTTCTACTCCACCACAAAATTTTTAGGTTTTTTCCCACTTAAAAACAAAGTTAAAACACTATAATTCATGAAATATTTATTCTATAAAATAGGTAATTATTAAAATAAATATTCAAGCTAGAATCTATTGATAATTACCATTTTCACATTGAGTTATGGTATGTTAGATGTAAATATATTCAATATGTCTCTTCTCCATCACCAAATTTCATGTTTCTTCGTCACTAATCCACAGAGTTAAAAGATTGTAAATGAATGACAAATAAATTACATCTACATGGGTAATCACTAAAATTAAATATTTAAGCTCAATGTTATTTGTATTCACTATAATCACATTGTATTATGGTATAATAGATGTAAAAATTTCTATATTTTTCTTCTTCTCCATCAACAAATTTTTGGTTTCTTCACCTCTAAGAAACTATGTTTACAGACTACAAATGAATGACCCAAAACTTATACATATGCATAACAATTAAAATTAAATAATCAAGCTCAATATTATTTATATTCATCATAGTCACATTGACTTATGGTATATTACATCTAAATATATTCAATATTTTTCTTCACCATCCCAAAGTTTTAAATTTTTTATCACTAAGATAAAAACATAATAGAGTATAATAGATGTAAAAAATTAATATATTTTATTTTTCTACTCCACCACAAAATTTTAGGTTTTTTCCCACTTAAAAACAAAGTTAAAACACTATAATTCATGACATATTTATTCTATAAAATAGGTAATTATTAAAATAAATATTCAAGCTAGAATCTATTGATAATTACCATTTTCACATTGAATTAAGGTAATTTAGATGTAAATATATTCAATATGTTTCTTCTCCATCACCAAATTTCATGTTTCTTCGTCACTAATCCACAGAGTTAAAAGACTGTAAATGAATGACAAATAAATTACATCTACATGGGTAATCACTAAAATTAAATGTTTAAGCTCAATGTTATTTGTATTCACTATAATCACATTGTATTATGGTATAATAGATGTAAACAATATCTATATTTTTCTTCTTCTCCATCACCAAAATTTTGGTTTCTACACCTCTAAGAAACTATGTTTACAGACTACAAATGAATGACCCAAAACTTATACATATGCATAACAATTAAAATTAAATAATCAAGCTCAATATTATTTATATTCATCATAGTCACATCGACTTATGGTATATTACATCTAAATATATTCAATATTTTTCTTCACCGTCCCAAAGTTTTAAATTTTTTATCACTAAGATAAAAACATAATAGAGTATAATAGATGTAAAAAATTAATAAATTTTATTTTTCTACTCCACCACAAAATTTTAGGTTTTTTCCCACTTAAAAACAAAGTTAAAACACTATAATTCATGACATATTTATTCTATAAAATAGGTAATTATTAAAATAAATATTCAAGCTAGAATCTATTGATAATTACCATGTTCACATTGAACTAAGGTAATTTAGATGTAAATATATTCAATATGTTTCTTCTCCATCACCAAATTTCATGTTTCTTCGTCACTAATACACAGAGTTAAAAGACTGTAAATGAATGACAAATAAATTACATCTACATGGGTTATCACTAAAATTAAATATTTAAGCTCAATGTTATTTGTATTCACTATAATCACATTGTATTATGGTATAATAGATGTAAACAATTTCTATATTTTTATTCTTCTCCATCAACAAATTTTTGGTTTCTTCACCTCTAAGAAACTATGTTTACAGACTACAAATGAATGACCCAAAACTTATACATATGCATAACAATTATAATTAAATAATCAAGCTCAATATTATTTATATTCATCATAGTCACATTGACTTATGGTATATTACATCTAAATATATTCAATATTTTTCTTCACCATCCCAAAGTTTTAAATTTTGTATCACTAAGATAAAAACATAATAGAGTGTAATAGATGTAAAAAATTAATATATTTTATTTTTCTACTCCACCTTAAACTTTTAGGTTTTTTCCCACTTAAAAACAAAGTTAAAACACTATAATTCATGACATATTTATTCTATAAAATAGGTAATTATTAAAATAAATATTCAAGCTAGAATCTATTGATAATTACCATTTTCACATTGAATTAAGTTAATTTAGATGTAAATATATTCAATATGTTTCTTCTCCATCACCAAATTTCATGTTTCTTCGTCACTAATCCACAGAGTTAAAAGACTGTAAATGAATGACAAATAAATTACATCTACATGGGTAATCACTAAAATTAAATATTTAAGCTCAATGTTATTTGTATTCACTATAATCACATTGTATTATGGTATAATAGATGTAAACAATTTCTATATTTTTATTCTTCTCCATCAACAAATTTTTGGTTTCTTCACCTCTAAGAAACTATGTTTACAGACTACAAATGAATGACCCAAAACTTATACATATGCATAACAATTAAAATTAAATAATCAAGATCAATATTATTTATATTCATCATAGTCACATCGACTTATGGTATATTACATCTAAATATATTCAATATTTTTCTTCACCGTCCCAAAGTTTTAAATTTTTTATCACTAAGATAAAAACATAATAGAGTATAATAGATGTAAAAAATTAATAAATTTTATTTTTCTACTCCACCACAAATTTTTAGGTTTTTTCCCACTTAAAAACAAAGTTAAAACACTATAATTCATGACATATTTATTCTATAAAATAGGTAATTATTAAAATAAATATTCAAGCTAGAATCTATTGATAATTACCATGTTCACATTGAACTAAGGTAATTTAGATGTAAATATATTCAATATGTTTCTTCTCCATCACCAAATTTCATGTTTCTTCGTCACTAATCCACAGAGTTAAAAGACTGTAAATGAATGACAAATAAATTACATCTACATGGGTTATCACTAAAATTAAATATTTAAGCTCAATGTTATTTGTATTCACTATAATCACATTGTATTATGGTATAATAGATGTAAACAATTTCTATATTTTTATTCTTCTCCATCAACAAATTTTTGGTTTCTTCACCTCTAAGAAACTATGTTTACAGACTACAAATGAATGACCCAAAACTTATACATATGCATAACAATTAAAATTAAATAATCAAGCTCAATATTATTTATATTCATAATAGTCACATTGACTTATGGTATATTTCATCTAAATATATTCAATATTTTTCTTCACCATCCCAAAGTTTTAAATTTTGTATCACTAAGATAAAAACATAATAGAGTATAATAGATGTAAAAAATTAATATATTTTATTTTTCTACTCCACCTTAAAATTTTAGGTTTTTTCCCACTTAAAAACAAAGTTAAAACACTATAATTCATGACATATTTATTCTATAAAATAGGTAATTATTAAAATAAATATTCAAGCTAGAATCTATTGATAATTACCATGTTCACATTGAACTAAGGTAATTTAGATGTAAATATATTCAATATGTTTCTTCTCCATCACCAAATTTCATGTTTCTTCGTCACTAATCCACAGAGTTAAAAGACTGTAAATGAATGACAAATAAATTACATCTACATGGGTAATCACTAAAATTAAATAATTAAGCTCAATGTTATTTGTATTCACTATAATCACATTGTATTATGGTATAATAGATGTAAACAATTTCTATATTTTTCTTCTTCTCCATCAACAAAATTTTGGTTTCTTCACCTCTAAGAAACTATGTTTACAGACTACAAATGAATGACCCAAAACTTATACATTTGCATAACAATTAAAATTAAATAATCAAGCTCAATATTATTTATATTCATCATAGTCACATTGACTTATGGTATATTACATCTAAATATATTCAATATTTTTCTTCACCGTCCCAAAGTTTTAAATTTTGTATCACTAAGATAAAAACATAATAGAGTATAATAGATGTAAAAAATTAATATATTTTATTTTTCTACTCCACCTTAAAATTTTAGGTTTTTTCCCACTTAAAAACAAAGTTAAAACACTATAATTCATGACATATTTATTCTATAAAATAGGTAATTATTAAAATAAATATTCAAGCTAGAATATATTGATAATTACCATTTTCACATTGAATTAAGGTAATTTAGATGTAAATATATTCAATATGTTTCTTCTCCATCACCAAATTTCATGTTTCTTCGTCACTAATCCACAGAGTCAAAAGACTGTAAATGAATGACAAATAAATTACATCTACATGGGTAATCACTAAAATTAAATATTTAAGCTCAATGTTAATTTTATTCACTATAATCACATTGTATTATGGTATAATAGATGTAAACAATTTCTATATTTTTCTTCTTCTCCACCACCAAAATTTTGGTTTCTTCACGTCTAAGAAACTATGTTAACAGACTACAAATGAATGACGCATAATTCATACATATGAATAACAATTAAAATTATATAATCAAGCTCAATATTATTTATATTCATTGTATCCAGGTTGACTTATGGTATAATACATCTAAAACTATTCAATATTTTTCTTCACCATCCCAAAGTTTTAAATTCTTTTATCACTAAGCTAAAAACATAATAGACTATAGTAGATGTAAAACATAGATTATATTTTATGTTTCTACTCCATCACAAAATTTTAGGTTTTTCCGCACTAAAAAACAAAGTTAAAAGACTATAGTCCATGACATATTTTTTATATAAAATAGGTGATTATTAAAATAAATAGTCAAGCTAGAATTTATTGATAATTACCATTTTCACATTGAGTTATGGTACGTTAGATGTAAATATATTCAATATGTTTCTTCTCCATCACCAAATTTCATGTTTCTTCGTCACTAATCCACAGAGTTAAAAGACTGTAAATGAATGACAAATAAATTACATCTACATGGGTAATCACTAAAATTAAATATTTAAGCTCAATGTTATTTGTATTCACTATAATCACATTGTATTATGGTATAATAGATGTAAACAATTTCTATATTTTTCTTCTTCTCCATCAACAAATTTTTCGTTTCTTCACCTCTAAGAAACTATGTTTACAGACTACAAATGAATGACCCAAAACTTATACATATGCATAACAATTAAAATTAAATAATCAAGCTCAATATTATTTATATTCATCATAGTCACATTGACTTATGGTATATTACATCTAAATATATTCAATATTTTTCTTCACCATCCCAAAGTTTTAAATTTTTTATCACTAAGATAAAAACATAATAGAGTATAATAGATGTAAAAAATTAATATATTTTATTTTTCTACTCCACCACAAAATTTTAGGTTTTTTCCCACTTGAAAACAAAGTTAAAAGACTATAATTCCTGACATATTTATTCTATAAAATAGATAATTATTAAAATAAATATTCAAGTTAGAATCTATTGATAATTACCATTTTCACATTGAATTAAGGTAATTTAGATGTAAATATATTCAATATGTTTCTTCTCCATCACCAAATTTCATGTTTCTTCGTCACTAATCCACAAAGTTAAAAGACTGTAAATGAATGACAAATAAACTACATCTACATGGGTAATCGCTAAAATTAAATATTTAAGCTCAATGTTATTTTTATTCACTATAATCACATTGTATTATGGTATAATAGATGTAAACAATTTCTATATTTTTCTTCTTCTCCATCACCAAAATTTTGGTTTCTTCACCTCTAAGAAACTATGTTAACAGACTACAAATGAATGACCTATAATTCATACATACGCATAACAATTAAAATTATATAATCAAGCTCAATATTATTTATATTCATTGTATCCACGTTGACTTATGGTATAATACATCTAAAACTATTCAATATTTTTCTTCACCATCCCAAAGTTTTAAATTCTTTTATCACTAAGCTAAAAACATAATAGACTATAGTAGATGTAAAACATTAATTATATTTTATGTTTCTACTCCATCACAAAATTTTAGGTTTTTCCGCACTAAAAAACAAAGTTAAAAGACTATAGTCCATGACATATTTTTTATATAAAATAGGTGATTATTAAAATAGATAGTCAAGCTAGAATTTATTGATAATTACCATTTTCACATTGAGTTATGGTACGTTAGATGTAAATATATTCAATATGTTTCTTCTCCATCACCAAATTTCATGTTTCTTCGTCACTAATCCACAGAGTTAAAAGACTGTAAATGAATGACAAATAAATTACATCTACATGGGTAATCACTAAAATTAAATATTTAAGCTCAATGTTATTTGTATTCACTATAATCACATTGTATTATGGTATAATAGATGTAAACAATTTCTATATTTTTCTTCTTCTCCATCAACAAATTTTTGGTTTCTTCACCTCTATGAAACTATGTTTACAGACTACAAATGAATGACCCAAAACTTATACATATGCATAACAATTAAAATTAAATAATCAAGCTCAATATTATTTATATTCATCATAGTCACATTGACTTATGGTATATTACATCTAAATATATTCAATATTTTTCTTCACCATCCCAAAGTTTTAAATTTTTTATCACTAAGATAAAAACATAATAGAGTATAATAGATGTAAAAAATTAATATATTTTATTTTTCTACTCCACCACAAAATTTTAGGTTTTTTCCCACTTGAAAACAAAGTTAAAAGACTATAATTCCTGACATATTTATTCTATAAAATAGATAATTATTAAAATAAATATTCAAGTTAGAATCTATTGATAATTACCATTTTCACATTGAATTAAGGTAATTTATATGTAAATATATTCAATATGTTTCTTCTCCATCACCAAATTTCATGTTTCTTCGTCACTAATCCACAAAGTTAAAAGACTGTAAATGAATGACAAATAAACTACATCTACATGGGTAATCGCTAAAATTAAATATTTAAGCTCAATGTTATTTTTATTCACTATAATCACATTGTATTATGGTATAATAGATGTAAACAATTTCTATATTTTTCTTCTTCTCCATCACCAAAATTTTGGTTTCTTCACCTCTAAGAAACTATGTTAACAGACTACAAATGAATGACCTATAATTCATACATACGCATAACAATTAAAATTATATAATCAAGCTCAATATTATTTATATTCATTGTATCCACGTTGACTTATGGTATAATACATCTAAAACTATTCAATATTTTTCTTCACCATCCCAAAGTTTTAAATTCTTTTATCACTAAGCTAAAAACATAATAGACTATAGTAGATGTAAAACATTAATTATATTTTATGTTTCTACTCCATCACAAAATTTTAGGTTTTTCCGCACTAAAAAACAAAGTTAAAAGACTATAGTCCATGACATATTTTTTATATAAAATAGGTGATTATTAAAATAGATAGTCAAGCTAGAATTTATTGATAATTACCATTTTCACATTGAGTTATGGTACGTTAGATGTAAATATATTCAATATGTTTCTTCTCCATCACCAAATTTCAAGTTTCTTCGTCACTAATCCACAGAGTTAAAAGACTGTAAATGAATGACAAATAAATTACATCTACATGGGTAATCACTAAAATTAAATATTTAAGCTCAATGTTATTTGTATTCACTATAATCACATTGTATTATGGTATAATAGATGTAAACAATTTCTATATTTTTCTTCTTCTCCATCAACAAATTTTTGGTTTCTTCACCTCTATGAAACTATGTTTACAGACTACAAATGAATGACCCAAAACTTATACATATGCATAACAATTAAAATTAAATAATCAAGCTCAATATTATTTATATTCATCATAGTCACATTGACTTATGGTATATTACATCTAAATATATTCAATATTTTTCTTCACCATCCCAAAGTTTTAAATTTTTTATCACTAAGATAAAAACATAATAGAGTATAATAGATGTAAAAAATTAATATATTTTATTTTTCTACTCCACCACAAAATTTTAGGTTTTTTCCCACTTGAAAACAAAGTTAAAAGACTATAATTCCTGACATATTTATTCTATAAAATAGGTAATTATTAAAATAAATATTCAAGTTAGAATCTATTGATAATTACCATTTTCACATTGAATTAAGGTAATTTAGATGTAAATATATTCAATATGTTTCTTCTCCATCACCAAATTTCATGTTTCTTCGTCACTAATCCACAGAGTTAAAAGACTGTAAATGAATGACAAATAAATTACATCTACATGGGTAATCACTAAAATTAAATATTTAAGCTCAATGTTATTTTTATTCACTATAATCACATTGTATTATGGTATAATAGATGTAAACAATTTCTATATTTTTCTTCTTCTCCATCACCAAAATTTTGGTTTCTTCACCTCTAAGAAACTATGATAACAGACTACAAATGAATGACCTATAATTCATACATACACATAACAATTAAAATTATATAATCAAGCTCAATATTATTTATATTCATTGTATCCACGTTGACTTATGGTATAATACATCTAAAACTATTCAATATTTTTCTTCACCATCCCAAAGTTTTAAATTCTTTTATCACTAAGCTAAAAACATAATAGACTATAGTAGATGTAAAACATTAATTATATTTTATGTTTCTACTCCATCACAAAATTTTAGGTTTTTCCGCACTAAAAAACAAAGTTAAAAGACTATAGTCCATGACATATTTTTTATATAAAATAGGTGATTATTAAAATAAATAGTCAAGCTAGAATTTATTGATAATTACCATTTTCACATTGAGTTATGGTACGTTAGATGTAAATATATTCAATATGTTTCTTCTCCATCACCAAATTTCATGTTTCTTCGTCACTAATCCACAGAGTTAAAAGACTGTAAATGAATGACAAATAAATTACATCTACATGGGTAATCACTAAAATTAAATATTTAAGCTCAATGTTATTTGTATTCACTATAATCACATTGTATTATGGTATAATAGATGTAAACAATTTCTATATTTTTCTTCTTCTCCATCAACAAATTTTTGGTTTCTTCACCTCTAAGAAACTATGTTTACAGACTACAAATGAATGATCCAAAACTTATACATATGCATAACAATTAAAATTAAATAATCAAGCTCAATATTATTTATATTCATCATAGTCACATTGACTTATGGTATATTACATCTAAATATATTCAATATTTTTCTTCACCATCCCAAAGTTTTAAATTTTTTATCACTAAGATAAAAACATAATAGAGTATAATAGATGTAAAAAATTAATATATTTTATTTTTCTACTCCACCACAAAATTTTAGGTTTTTTCCCACTTGAAAACAAAGTTAAAAGACTATAATTCCTGACATATTTATTCTATAAAATAGGTAATTATTAAAATAAATATTCAAGTTAGAATATATTGATAATTACCATTTTCACATTGAATTAAGGTAATTTAGATGTAAATATATTCAATATGTTTCTTCTCCATCACCAAATTTCATGTTTCTTCGTCACTAATCCACAGAGTCAAAAGACTGTAAATGAATGACAAATAAATTACATCTATATGGGTAATCACTAAAATAAAATATTTAAGCTCAATGTTAATTTTATTCACTATAATCACTTTGTATTATGGTATAATAGATGTAAACAATTTCTATATTTTTCTTCTTCTCCACCACCAAAATTTTGGTTTCTTCACGTCTAAGAAACTATGTTAACAGACTACAAATGAATGACGCATAATTCATACATATGAATAACAATTAAAATTATATAATCAAGCTCAATATTATTTATATTCATTGTATCCACGTTGACTTATGGTATAATACATCTAAAACTATTCAATATTTTTCTTCACCATCCCAAAGTTTTAAATTCTTTTATCACTAAGCTAAAAACATAATAGACTATAGTAGATGTAAAACATAAATTATATTTTATGTTTCTACTCCATCACAAAATTTTAGGTTTTTCCGCACTAAAAAACAAAGTTAAAAGACTATAGTCCATGACATATTTTTTATATAAAATAGGTGATTATTAAAATAAATAGTCAAGCTAGAATTTATTGATAATTACCATTTTCACATTGAGTTATGGTACGTTAGATGTAAATATATTCAATATGTTTCTTCTCCATCACCAAATTTCATGTTTCTTCGTCACTAATCCACAGAGTTAAAAGACTGTAAATGAATGACAAATAAATTACATCTACATGGGTAATCACTAAAATTAAATATTTAAGCTCAATGTTATTTGTATTCACTATAATCACATTGTATTATGGTATAATAGATGTAAACAATTTCTATATTTTTCTTCTTCTCCATCAACAAATTTTTGGTTTCTTCACCTCTAAGAAACTATGTTTACAGACTACAAATGAATGACCCAAAACTTATACATATGCATAACAATTAAAATTAAATAATCAAGCTCAATATTATTTATATTCATCATAGTCACATTGACTTATGGTATATTACATCTAAATATATTCAATATTTTTCTTCACCATCCCAAAGTTTTAAATTTTTTATCACTAAGATAAAAACAAAATATAGACTATAGTAGATGTAAAACATTAATTATATTTTATGTTTCTAATCCATCACAAAATTTTAGGTTTTTCGGCACTAAAAAACAAAGTTAAAAGACTATAGTCCATGACATATTTTTTATATAAAATAGGTGATTATTAAAATAAATAGTCAAGCTAGAATTTATTGATAATTACCATTTTCACATTGAGTTATGGTACGTTAGATGTAAATATATTCAATATGTTACTTCTCCATCACCAAATTTCATGTTTCTTCGTCACTAATCCACAGAGTTAAAAGACTGTAATTGAATGACAAATAAATTACATCTACATGGGTAATCACTAAAATTAAATATTTAAGCTCAATGTTATTTGTATTCACTATAATCACATTGTATTATGGTATAATAGATGTAAACAATTTCTATATTTTTCTTCTTCTCCATCAACAAATTTTTGGTTTCTTCACCTCTAAGAAACTATGTTTACAGACTACAAATAAATGACCCAAAACTTATACATATGCATAACAATTAAAATTAAATAATCAAGCTCAATATTATTTATATTCATAATAGTCACATTGACTTATGGTATATTACATCTAAATATATTCAATATTTTTCTTCACCATCCCAAAGTTTTAAATTTTTTATCACTAAGATAAAAACATAATAGAATATAATAGATGTAAAAAATTAATATATTTTATTTTTCTACTCCACCACAAAATTTTAGGTTTTTTCCCACTTAAAAACAAAGTTAAAAGACTATAATTCATGACATATTTATTCTATAAAATAGATAATTATTAAAATAAATATTCAAGCTAGAAGCTATTGATAATTACCATTTTCACATTGAATTAAGGTAAGTTAGATGTAAATATATTCAATATGTTTCTTCTCCATCACCAAATTTCATGTTTCTTCGTCATTAATCCACAGAGTTAAAAGACTTTAAATGAATGACAAGTAAATTACATCTACATGGGTAATCACTAAAATTAAATATATAAGCTCAATGTTATTTGTATTCACTATAATCACATTGTATTATGCTATAATAGATGTAAACAATTTCTATATTTTTCTTCTTCTCCATCACCAAAATTTTGGTTTCTTCACCTCTAAGAAACAATGTTAACAGACTACAAATGAATGACCCATAATTCATACATATGCATAACAATTAAAATTATATAATCAAGCTCAATATTATTTATATTCATTGTATTCACATTGACTTATGGTATAATACATCTAAAACTATTCAATATTTTTCTTCACCATCCCAAAGTTTTAAATTCTTTTATCCCTCAGCTAAAAACATAATAGACTATAGTAGATGTAAAACATTAATTATATTTTATGTTTCTAATCCATCACAAAATTTTAGGTTTTTCGGCACTAAAAAACAAAGTTAAAAGACTATAGTCCATGACATATTTTTTATATAAAATAGGTGATTATTAAAATAAATAGTCAAGCTAGAATTTATTGATAATTACCATTTTCACATTGAGTTATGGTACGTTAGATGTAAATATATTCAATATGTTACTTCTCCATCACCAAATTTCATGTTTCTTCGTCACTAATCCACAGAGTTAAAAGACTGTAATTGAATGACAAATAAATTACATCTACATGGGTAATTACTAAAATTAAATATTTAAGCTCAATGTTATTTGTATTCACTATAATCACGTTGTATTATGGTATAATAGATGTAAACAATTTCTATATTTTTCTTCTTCTCCATCAACAAATTTTTGGTTTCTTCACCTCTAAGAAACTATGTTTACAGACTACAAATAAATGACCCAAAACTTATACATATGCATAACAATTAAAATTAAATAATCAAGCTCAATATTATTTATATTCATAATAGTCACATTGACTTATGGTATATTACATCTAAATATATTCAATATTTTTCTTCACCATCCCAAAGTTTTAAATTTTTTATCACTAAGATAAAAACATAATAGAATATAATAGATGTAAAAAATTAATATATTTTATTTTTCTACTCCACCACAAAATTTTAGGTTTTTTCCCACTTAAAAACAAAGTTAAAAGACTATAATTCATGACATATTTATTCTATAAAATAGATAATTATTAAAATAAATATTCAAGCTAGAAGCTATTGATAATTACCATTTTCACATTGAATTAAGGTAAGTTAGATGTAAATATATTCAATATGTTTCTTCTCCATCACCAAATTTCATGTTTCTTCGTCATTAATCCACAGAGTTAAAAGACTTTAAATGAATGACAAGTAAATTACATCTACATGGGTAATCACTAAAATTAAATATATAAGCTCAATGTTATTTGTATTCACTATAATCACATTGTATTATGCTATAATAGATGTAAACAATTTCTATATTTTTCTTCTTCTCCATCACCAAAATTTTGGTTTCTTCACCTCTAAGAAACAATGTTAACAGACTACAAATGAATGACCCATAATTCATACATATGCATAACAATTAAAATTATATAATCAAGCTCAATATTATTTATATTCATTGTATTCACATTGACTTATGGTATAATACATCTAAAACTATTCAATATTTTTCTTCACCATCCCAAAGTTTTAAATTCTTTTATCCCTCAGCTAAAAACATAATAGACTATAGTAGATGTAAAACATTAATTATATTTTATGTTTCTAATCCATCACAAAATTTTAGGTTTTTCGGCACTAAAAAACAAAGTTAAAAGACTATAGTCCATGACATATTTTTTATATAAAATAGGTGATTATTAAAATAAATAGTCAAGCTAGAATTTATTGATAATTACCATTTTCACATTGAGTTATGGTACGTTAGATGTAAATATATTCAATATGTTACTTCTCCATCACCAAATTTCATGTTTCTTCGTCACTAATCCACAGAGTTAAAAGACTGTAATTGAATGACAAATAAATTACATCTACATGGGTAATTACTAAAATTAAATATTTAAGCTCAATGTTATTTGTATTCACTATAATCACATTGTATTATGGTATAATAGATGTAAACAATTTCTATATTTTTCTTCTTCTCCATCAACAAATTTTTGGTTTCTTCACCTCTAAGAAACTATGTTTACAGACTACAAATAAATGACCCAAAACTTATACATATGCATAACAATTAAAATTAAATAATCAAGCTCAATATTATTTATATTCATAATAGTCACATTGACTTATGGTATATTACATCTAAATATATTCAATATTTTTCTTCACCATCCCAAAGTTTTAAATTTTTTATCACTAAGATAAAAACATAATAGAATATAATAGATGTAAAAAATTAATATATTTTATTTTTCTACTCCACCACAAAATTTTAGGTTTTTTCCCACTTAAAAACAAAGTTAAAAGACTATAATTCATGACATATTTATTCTATAAAATAGATAATTATTAAAATAAATATTCAAGCTAGAAGCTATTGATAATTACCATTTTCACATTGAATTAAGGTAAGTTAGATGTAAATATATTCAATATGTTTCTTCTCCATCACCAAATTTCATGTTTCTTCGTCATTAATCCACAGAGTTAAAAGACTTTAAATGAATGACAAGTAAATTACATCTACATGGGTAATCACTAAAATTAAATATATAAGCTCAATGTTATTTGTATTCACTATAATCACATTGTATTATGCTATAATAGATGTAAACAATTTCTATATTTTTCTTCTTCTCCATCACCAAAATTTTGGTTTCTTCACCTCTAAGAAACAATGTTAACAGACTACAAATGAATGACCCATAATTCATACATATGCATAACAATTAAAATTATATAATCAAGCTCAATATTATTTATATTCATTGTATTCACATTGACTTATGGTATAATACATCTAAAACTATTCAATATTTTTCTTCACCATCCCAAAGTTTTAAATTCTTTTATCACTCAGCTAAAAACATAATAGACTATAGTAGATGTAAAACATTAATTATATTTTATGTTTCTAATCCATCACAAAATTTTAGGTTTTTCGGCACTAAAAAACAAAGTTAAAAGACTACAGTCCATGACATATTTTTTATATAAAATAGGTGATTATTAAAATAAATAGTCAAGCTAGAATTTATTGATAATTACCATTTTCACATTGAGTTATGGTACGTTAGATGTAAATATATTCAATATGTTTCTTCTCCATCACCAAATTTCATGTTTCTTCGTCACTAATCCACAGAGTTAAAAGACTGTAAATGAATGACAAATAAATTACATCTACATGGGTAATCACTGAAATTAAATATTTAAGCTCAATGTTATTTGTATTCACTATAATCACATTGTATTATGGTATAATAGATGTAAACAATTTCTATATTTTTCTTCTTCTCCATCAACAAATTTTTGGTTTCTTCACCTCTAAGAAACTATGTTTACAGACTACAAATAAATGACCCAAAACTTATACATATGCATAACAATTAAAATTAAATAATCAAGCTCAATATTATTTATATTCATAATAGTCACATTGACTTATGGTATATTACATCTAAATATATTCAATATTTTTCTTCACCATCCCAAAGTTTTAAATTTTTTATCACTAAGATAAAAACATAATAGAGTATAATAGATGTAAAAAATTAATATATTTTATTTTTCTACTCCACCACAAAATTTTAGGTTTTTACCCACTTAAAAACAAAGTTAAAAGACTATAATTCATGACATATTTATTCTATAAAATAGATAATTATTAAAATAAATATTCAAGCTAGAATCTATTGATAATTACCATTTTCACATTGAATTAAGGTTAGTTAGATGTAAATATATTCAATATGTTTCTTCTCCATCACAAAATTTCATGTTTCTTCGTCATTAATCCACAGAGTTAAAAGACTTTAAATGAATGACAAGTAAATTACATCTACATGGGTAATCACTAAAATTAAATATATAAGCTCAATGTTATTTGTATTCACTATAATCACGTTGTATTATGGTATAATAGATGTAAACAATTTCTATATTTTTCTTCTTCTCCATCACCAAAATTTTAGTTTCTTCACCTCTAAGAACCAATGTTAACAGACTACAAATGAATGACCCATAATTCATACATATGCATAACAATTAAAATTATATAATCAAGCTCAATATTATTTATATTCATTGTATTCACATTGACTTATGGTATAATACATCTAAAACTATTCAATATTTTTCTTCACCATCCCAAAGTTTTAAATTCTTTTATCACTAAGCTAAAAACATAATAGACTATAGTAGATGTAAAACATTAATTATATTTTATGTTTCTAATCCATCACAAAATTTTAGGTTTTTCCGCACTAAAAAACAAAGTTAAAAGACTATAGTCCATGACATATTTTTTATATAAAATAGGTGATTATTAAAATAAATAGTCAAGCTAGAATTTATTGATAATTACCATTTTCACATTGAGTTATGGTACGTTAGATGTAAATATATTCAATATGTTACTTCTCCATCACCAAATTTCATGTTTCTTCGTCACTAATCCACAGAGTTAAAAGACTGTAATTGAATGATAAATAAATTACATCTACATGGGTAATTACTAAAATTAAATATTTAAGCTCAATGTTATTTGTATTCACTATAATCACATTGTATTATGGTATAATAGATGTAAACAATTTCTATATTTTTCTTCTTCTCCATCAAAAAATTTTTGGTTTCTTCACCTCTAAGAAACTATGTTTACAGACTACAAATAAATGACCCAAAACTTATACATATGCATAACAATTAAAATTAAATAATCAAGCTCAATATTATTTATATTCATAATAGTCACATTGACTTATGGTATATTACATCTAAATATATTCAATATTTTTCTTCACCATCCCAAAGTTTTAAATTTTTTATCACTAAGATAAAAACATAATAGAGTATAATAGATGTAAAAAATTAATATATTTTATTTTTCTACTCCACCACAAAATTTTAGGTTTTTTCCCACTTAAAAACAAAGTTAAAAGACTATAATTCATGACATATTTATTCTATAAAATAGATAATTATTAACATAAATATTCAAGCTAGAATCTATTGATAATTACCATTTTCACATTGAATTAAGGTAAGTTAGATGTAAATATATTCAATATGTTTCTTCTCCATCACCAAATTTCATGTTTCTTCGTCATTAATCCACAGAGTTAAAAGACTTTAAATGAATGACAAGTAAATTACATCTACGTGGGTAATCACTAAAATTAAATATATAAGCTCAATGTTATTTGTATTCACTATAATCACATTGTATTATGGTATAATAGATGTAAACAATTTCTATATTTTTCTTCTTCTCCATCACCAAAATTTTGGTTTCTTCACCTCTAAGAAACAATGTTAACAGACTACAAATGAATGACCCATAATTCATACATATGCATAACAATTAAAATTATATAATCAAGCTCAATATTATTTATATTCATTGTATTCACATTGACTTATGGTATAATACATCTAAAACTATTCAATATTTTTCTTCACCATCCCAAATTTTTAAATTCTTTTATCACTCAGCTAAAAACATAATAGACTATAGTAGATGTAAAACATTAATTATATTTTATGTTTCTAATCCATCACAAAATTTTAGGTTTTTCGGCACTAAAAAACAAAGTTAAAAGACTATAGTCCATGACATATTTTTTATATAAAATAGGTGATTATTAAAATAAATAGTCAAGCTAGAATTTATTGATAATTACCATTTTCACATTGAGTTATGGTACGTTAGATGTAAATATATTCAATATGTTACTTCTCCATCACCAAATTTCATGTTTCTTCGTCACTAATCCACAGAGTTAAAAGACTGTAATTGAATGACAAATAAATTACATCTACATGGGTAATTACTAAAATTAAATATTTAAGCTCAATGTTATTTGTATTCACAATAATCACATTGTATTATGGTATAATAGATGTAAACAATTTCTATATTTTTCTTCTTCTCCATCAACAAATTTTTGGTTTCTTCACCTCTAAGAAACTATGTTTACAGACTACAAATAAATGACCCAAAACTTATACATATGCATAACAATTAAAATTAAATAATCAAGCTCAATATTATTTATATTCATAATAGTCACATTGACTTATGGTATATTACATCTAAATATATTCAATATTTTTCTTCACCATCCCAAAGTTTTAAATTTTTTATCACTAAGATAAAAACATAATAGAGTATAATAGATGTAAAAAATTAATATATTTTATTTTTCTACTCCACCACAAAATTTTAGGTTTTTTCCACTTAAAAACAAAGTTAAAAGACTATAATTCATGACATATTTATTCTATAAAATAGATAATTATTAAAATAAATATTCAAGCTAGAATCTATTGATAATTACCATTTTCACATTGAATTAAGGTAAGTTAGATGTAAATATATTCAATATGTTTCTTCTCCATCACAAAATTTCATGTTTCTTCGTCATTAATCCACAGAGTTAAAAGACTTTAAATGAATGACAAGTAAATTACATCTACATGGGTAATCACTAAAATTAAATATATAAGCTCAATGTTATTTGTATTCACTATAATCACGTTGTATTATGGTATAATAGATGTAAACAATTTCTATATTTTTCTTCTTCTCCATCACCAAAATTTTTGTTTCTTCACCTCTAAGAAACAATGTTAACAGACTACAAATGAATGACCCATAATTCATACATATGCATAACAATTAAAATTATATAATCAAGCTCAATATTATTTATATTCATTGTATTCACATTGACTTATGGTATAATACATCTAAAACTATTCAATATTTTTCTTCACCATCCCAAAGTTTTAAATTCTTTTATCACTAAGCTAAAAACATAATAGACTATAGTAGATGTAAAACATTAATTATATATTTATGTTTCTAATCCATCACAAAATTTTAGGTTTTTCCGCACTAAAAAACAAAGTTAAAAGACTATAGTCCATGACATATTTTTTATATAAAATAGGTGATTATTAAAATAAATAGTCAAGCTAGAATTTATTGATAATTACCATTTTCACATTGAGTTATGGTACGTTAGATGTAAATATATTCAATATGTTACTTCTCCATCACCAAATTTCATGTTTCTTCGTCACTAATCCACAGAGTTAAAAGACTGTAATTGAATGATAAATAAATTACATCTACATGGGTAATTACTAAAATTAAATATTTAAGCTCAATGTTATTTGTATTCACTATAATCACATTGTATTATGGTATAATATATGTAAACAATTTCTATATTTTTCTTCTTCTCCATCAACAAATTTTTGGTTTCTTCACCTCTAAGAAACTATGTTTACAGACTACAAATAAATGACCCAAAACTTATACATATGCATAACAATTAAAATTAAATAATCAAGCTCAATATTATTTATATTCATAATAGTCACATTGACTTATGGTATATTACATCTAAATATATTCAATATTTTTCTTCACCATCCCAAAGTTTTAAATTTTTTATCACTAAGATAAAAACATAATAGAGTATAATAGATGTAAAAAATTAATATATTTTATTTTTCTACTCCACCACAAAATTTTAGGTTTTTTCCCACTTAAAAACAAAGTTAAAAGACTATAATTCATGACATATTTATTCTATAAAATAGATAATTATTAAAATAAATATTCAAGCTAGAATCTATTGATAATTACCATTTTCACATTGAATTAAGGTAAGTTAGATGTAAATATATTCAATATGTTTCTTCTCCATCACAAAATTTCATGTTTCTTCGTCATTAATCCACAGAGTTAAAAGACTTTAAATGAATGACAAGTAAATTACATCTACATGGGTAATCACTAAAATTAAATATATAAGCTCAATGTTATTTGTATTCACTATAATCACGTTGTATTATGGTATAATAGATGTAAACAATTTCTATATTTTTCTTCTTCTCCATCACCAAAATTTTTGTTTCTTCACCTCTAAGAAACAATGTTAACAGACTACAAATGAATGACGCATAATTCATACATATGCATAACAATTAAAATTATATAATCAAGCTCAATATTATTTATATTCATTGTATTCACATTGACTTATGGTATAATACATCTAAAACTATTCAATATTTTTCTTCACCATCCCAAAGTTTTAAATTCTTTTATCACTAAGCTAAAAACATAATAGACTATAGTAGATGTAAAACATTAATTATATATTTATGTTTCTAATCCATCACAAAATTTTAGGTTTTTCCGCACTAAAAAACAAAGTTAAAAGACTATAGTCCATGACATATTTTTTATATAAAATAGGTGATTATTAAAATAAAAAGTCAAGCTAGAATTTATTGATAATTACCATTTTCACATTGAGTTATGGTACGTTAGATGTAAATATATTCAATATGTTTCTTCTCCATCACCAAATTTCATGTTTCTTCGTCACTAATCCACAGAGTTAAAAGACTGTAAATGAATGACAAATAAATTACATCTACATGGGTAATCACTAAAATTAAATATTTAAGCTCAATGTTATTTGTATTCACAATAATCACATTGTATTATGGTATAATAGATGTAAACAATTTCTATATTTTTCTTCTTCTCCATCAACAAATTTTTGGTTTCTTCACCTCTAAGAAACTATGTTTACAGACTACAAATAAATGACCCAAAACTTATACATATGCATAACAATTAAAATTAAATAATCAAGCTCAATATTATTTATATTCATAATAGTCACATTGACTTATGGTATATTACATCTAAATATATTCAATATTTTTCTTCACCATCCCAAAGATTTAAATTTTTTATCACTAAGATAAAAACATAATAGAGTATAATAGATGTAAAAAATTAATATATTTTATTTTTCTACTCCACCACAAAATTTTAGGTTTTTTCCCACTTAAAAACAAAGTTAAAAGACTATAATTCATGACATATTTATTCTATAAAATAGATAATTATTAAAATAAATATTCAAGCTAGAATCTATTGATAATTACCATTTTCACATTGAATTAAGGTAAGTTAGATGTAAATATATTCAATATGTTTCTTCTCCATCACAAAATTTCATGTTTCTTCGTCATTAATCCACAGAGTTAAAAGACTTTAAATGAATGACAAGTAAATTACATCTACATGGGTAATCACTAAAATTAAATATATAAGCTCAATGTTATTTGTATTCACTATAATCACGTTGTATTATGGTATAATAGATGTAAACAATTTCTATATTTTTCTTCTTCTCCATCACCAAAATTTTTGTTTCTTCACCTCTAAGAAACAATGTTAACAGACTACAAATGAATGACCCATAATTCATACATATGCATAACAATTAAAATTATATAATCAAGCTCAATATTATTTATATTCATTGTATTCACATTGACTTATGGTATAATACATCTAAAACTATTCAATATTTTTCTTCACCATCCCAAAGTTTTAAATTCTTTTATCACTAAGCTAAAAACATAATAGACTATAGTAGATGTAAAACATTAATTATATATTTATGTTTCTAATCCATCACAAAATTTTAGGTTTTTCCGCACTAAAAAACAAAGTTAAAAGACTATAGTCCATGACATATTTTTTATATAAAATAGGTGATTATTAAAATAAATAGTCAAGCTAGAATTTATTGATAATTACCATTTTCACATTGAGTTATGGTACGTTAGATGTAAATATATTCAATATGTTACTTCTCCATCACCAAATTTCATGTTTCTTCGTCACTAATCCACAGAGTTAAAAGACTGTAATTGAATGATAAATAAATTACATCTACATGGGTAATTACTAAAATTAAATATTTAAGCTCAATGTTATTTGTATTCACTATAATCACATTGTATTATGGTATAATATATGTAAACAATTTCTATATTTTTCTTCTTCTCCATCAACAAATTTTTGGTTTCTTCACCTCTAAGAAACTATGTTTACAGACTACAAATAAATGACCCAAAACTTATACATATGCATAACAATTAAAATTAAATAATGAAGCTCAATATTATTTATATTCATAATAGTCACATTGACTTATGGTATATTACATCTAAATATATTCAATATTTTTCTTCACCATCCCAAAGTTTTAAATTTTTTATCACTAAGATAAAAACATAATAGAGTATAATAGATGTAAAAAATTAATATATTTTATTTTTCTACTCCACCACAAAATTTTAGGTTTTTTCCCACTTAAAAACAAAGTTAAAAGACTATAATTCATGACATATTTATTCTATAAAATAGATAATTATTAAAATAAATATTCAAGCTAGAATCTATTGATAATTACCATTTTCACATTGAATTAAGGTAAGTTAGATGTAAATATATTCAATATGTTTCTTCTCCATCACAAAATTTCATGTTTCTTCGTCATTAATCCACAGAGTTAAAAGACTTTAAATGAATGACAAGTAAATTACATCTACATGGGTAATCACTAAAATTAAATATATAAGCTCAATTTTATTTGTATTCACTATAATCACGTTGTATTATGGTATAATAGATGTAAACAATTTCTATATTTTTCTTCTTCTCCATCACCAAAATTTTTGTTTCTTCACCTCTAAGAAACAATGTTAACAGACTACAAATGAATGACGCATAATTCATACATATGCATAACAATTAAAATTATATAATCAAGCTCAATATTATTTATATTCATTGTATTCACATTGACTTATGGTATAATACATCTAAAACTATTCAATATTTTTCTTCACCATCCCAAAGTTTTAAATTCTTTTATCACTAAGCTAAAAACATAATAGACTATAGTAGATGTAAAACATTAATTATATATTTATGTTTCTAATCCATCACAAAATTTTAGGTTTTTCCGCACTAAAAAACAAAGTTAAAAGACTATAGTCCATGACATATTTTTTATATAAAATAGGTGATTATTAAAATAAATAGTCAAGCTAGAATTTATTGATAATTACCATTTTCACATTAAGTTATGGTACGTTAGATGTAAATATATTCAATATGTTACTTCTCCATCACCAAATTTCATGTTTCTTCGTCACTAATCCACAGAGTTAAAAGACTGTAATTGAATGATAAATAAATTACATCTACATGGGTAATTACTAAAATTAAATATTTAAGCTCAATGTTATTTGTATTCACTATAATCACATTGTATTATGGTATAATATATGTAAACAATTTCTATATTTTTCTTCTTCTCCATCAACAAATTTTTGGTTTCTTCACCTCTAAGAAACTATGTTTACAGACTACAAATAAATGACCCAAAACTTATACATATGCATAACAATTAAAATTAAATAATCAAGCTCAATATTATTTATATTCATAATAGTCACATTGACTTATGGTATATTACATCTAAATATATTCAATATTTTTCTTCACCATCCCAAAGTTTTAAATTTTTTATCACTAAGATAAAAACATAATAGAGTATAATAGATGTAAAAAATTAATATATTTTATTTTTCTACTCCACCACAAAATTTTAGGTTTTTTCCCACTTAAAAACAAAGTTAAAAGACTATAATTCATGACATATTTATTCTATAAAATAGATAATTATTAAAATAAATATTCAAGCTAGAATCTATTGATAATTACCATTTTCACATTGAATTAAGGTAAGTTAGATGTAAATATATTCAAAATGTTTCTTCTCCATCACAAAATTTCATGTTTCTTCGTCACTAATCCACAGAGTTAAAAGTCTTTAAATGAATGACAAGTAAATTACATCTACATGGGTAATCACTAAAATTAAATATATAAGCTCAATGTTATTTTTATTCACTATAATCACATTGTATTATGGTATAATAGATGTAAACAATTTCTATATTTTTCTTCTTCTCCATCACCAAAATTTTGGTTTCTTCACCTCTAAGAAACAATGTTAACAGACTACAAATGAATGACCCATAATTCATACATATGCATAACAATTAAAATTATATAATCAAGTTCAATATTATTTATATTCATTGTATTCACATTGACTTATGGTATAATACATCTAAAACTATTCAATATTTTTCTTCACCATCCCAAAGTTTTAAATTCTTTTATCACTCAGCTAAAAACATAATAGACTATAGTAGATGTAAAACATTAATTATATTTTATGTTTCTAATCCATCACAAAATTTTAGGTTTTTCGGCACTAAAAAACAAAGTTAAAAGACTATAGTCCATGACATATTTTTTATATAAAATAGGTGATTATTAAAATAAATAGTCAAGCTAGAATTTATTGATAATTACCATTTTCACATTGAGTTATGGTACGTTAGATGTAAATATATTCAATATGTTACTTCTTCATCACCAAATTTCATGTTTCTTCGTCACTAATCCACAGAGTTAAAAGACTGTAATTGAATGACAAATAAATTACATCTACATGGGTAATTACTAAAATTAAATATTTAAGCTCAATGTTATTTGTATTCACTATAATCACATTGTATTATGGTATAATAGATGTAAACAATTTCTATATTTTTCCTCTTCTCCATCAACAAATTTTTGGTTTCTTCACCTCTAAGAAACTATGTTTACAGACTACAAATAAATTACCCAAAACATATACATATGCATAACAATTAAAATTAAATAATCAAGCTCAATATTATTTATATTCATAATAGTCACATTGACTTATGGTATATTACATCTAAATATATTCAATATTTTTCTTCACCATCCCAAAGTTTAAATTTTTTATCACTAAGATAAAAACATAATTGAGTATAATAGATGTAAAAAATTAATGTATTTTATTTTTCTACTCCACCACAAAATTTTAGGTTTTTTCCCACTTAAAAACAAAGTTAAAAGACTATAATTCATGACATATTTATTCTATAAAATAGATAATTATTAAAATAAATATTCAAGCTAGAATCTATTGATAATTACCATTTTCACATTGAATTAAGGTAAGTTAGATGTAAATATATTCAATATGTTTCTTCTCCATCACGAAATTTCATGTTTCTTCGTCACTAATCCACAGAGTTAAAAGACTTTAAATGAATGACAAGTAAATTACATCTACATGGGTAATCACTAAAATTAAATATATAAGCTCACTGTGATTTGTATTCACTATAATCATGTTGTATTATGGTATAATAGATGTAAACAATTTCTATATTTTTCTTCTTCTCCATCACCAAAATTTTTGTTTCTTCACCTCTAAGAAACAATGTTAACAGACTACAAATGAATGACCCATAATTCATACATATGCATAACAATTAAAATTATATAATCAAGCTCAATATTATTTATATTCATTGTATTCACATTGACTTATGGTATAATACATCTAAAACTATTCAATATTTTTCTTCACCATCCCAAAGTTTTAAATTCTTTTATCACTCAGCTAAAAACATAATAGACTATAGTAGATGTAAAACATTAATTATATTTTATGTTTCTAATCCATCACAAAATTTTAGGTTTTTCGGCACTAAAAAACAAAGTTAAAAGACTATAGTCCATGACATATTTTTTATATAAAATAGGTGATTATTAAAATAAATAGTCAAGCTAGAATTTATTGATAATTACCATTTTCACATTGAGTTATGGTACGTTAGATGTAAATATATTCAATATGTTTACTTCTTCATCACCAAATTTCATGTTTCTTCGTCACTAATCCACAGAGTTAAAAGACTGTAATTGAATGACAAATAAATTACATCTACATGGGTAATTACTAAATTAAATATTTAAGCTCAATGTTATTTGTATTCACTATAATCACATTGTATTATGGTATAATAGATGTAAACAATTTCTATATTTTTCCTCTTCTCCATCAACAAATTTTTGGTTTCTTCACCTCTAAGAAACTATGTTTACAGACTACAAATAAATTACCCAAAACATATACATATGCATAACAATTAAAATTAAATAATCAAGCTCAATATTATTTATATTCATAATAGTCACATTGACTTATGGTATATTACATCTAAATATATTCAATATTTTTCTTCACCATCCCAAAGTTTTAAATTTTTTATCACTAAGATAAAAACATAATAGAGTATAATAGATGTAAAAAATTAATGTATTTTATTTTTCTACTCCACCACAAAATTTTAGGTTTTTTCCCACTTAAAAACAAAGTTAAAAGACTATAATTCATGACATATTTATTCTATAAAATAGATAATTATTAAAATAAATATTCAAGCTAGAATCTATTGATAATTACCATTTTCACATTGAATTAAGGTAAGTTAGATGTAAATATATTCAATATGTTTCTTCTCCATCACGAAATTTCATGTTTCTTCGTCACTAATCCACAGAGTTAAAAGACTTTAAATGAATGACAAGTAAATTACATCTACATGGGTAATCACTAAAATTAAATATATAAGCTCACTGTGATTTGTATTCACTATAATCATGTTGTATTATGGTATAATAGATGTAAACAATTTCTATATTTTTCTTCTTCTCCATCACCAAAATTTTTGTTTCTTCACCTCTAAGAAACAATGTTAACAGACTACAAATGAATGACCCATAATTCATACATATGCATAACAATTAAAATTATATAATCAAGCTCAATATTATTTATATTCATTGTATTCACATTGACTTATGGTATAATACATCTAAAACTATTCAATATTTTTCTTCACCATCCCAAAGTTTTAATTCTTTTATCACTCAGCTAAAAACATAATAGACTATAGTAGATGTAAAACATTAATTATATTTTATGTTTCTAATCCATCACAAAATTTTAGGTTTTTCGGCACTAAAAAACAAAGTTAAAAGACTATAGTCCATGACATATTTTTTATATAAAATAGGTGATTATTAAAATAAATAGTCAAGCTAGAATTTATTGATAATTACCATTTTCACATTGAGTTATGGTACGTTAGATGTAAATATATTCAATATGTTACTTCTCCATCACCAAATTTCATGTTTCTTCGTCACTAATCCACAGAGTTAAAAGACTGTAATTGAATGACAAATAAATTACATCTACATGGGTAATTACTAAAATTAAATATTTAAGCTCAATGTTATTTGTATTCACTATAATCACATTGTATTATGGTATAATAGATGTAAACAATTTCTATATTTTTCTTCTTCTCCATCAACAAATTTTTGGTTTCTTCACCTCTAAGAAACTATGTTTACAGACTACAAATAAATGACCCAAAACTTATACATATGCATAACAATTAAAATTAAATAATCAAGCTCAATATTATTTATATTCATAATAGTCACATTGACTTATGGTATATTACATCTAAATATATTCAATATTTTTCTTCACCATCCCAAAGTTTTAAATTTTTTATCACTAAGATAAAAACATAATAGAGTATAATAGATGTAAAAAATTAATGTATTTTATTTTTTTACTCCACCACAAAATTTTAGGTTTTTTCCCACTTAAAAACAAAGTTAAAAGACTATAATTCATGACATATTTATTCTATAAAATAGATAATTATTAAAATAAATATTCAAGCTAGAATCTATTGATAATTACCATTTTCACATTGAATTAAGGTAAGTTAGATGTAAATATATTCAATATGTTTCTTCTCCATCACCAAATTTCGTGTTTCTTCGTCACTAATCCACAGAGTTAAAAGACTTTAAATGAATGACAAGTAAATTACATCTACATGGGTAATCACTAAAATTAAATATATAAGCTCAATGTGATTTGTATTCACTATAATCACGTTGTATTATGGTATAATAGATGTAAACAATTTCTATATTTTTCTTCTTCTCCATCACCAAAATTTTTGTTTCTTCACCTCTAAGAAACAATGTTAACAGACTACATATGAATGACCCATAATTCATACATATGCATAACAATTAAAATTATATAATCAAGCTCAATATTATTTATATTCATTGTATTCACATTGACTTATGGTATAATACATCTAAAACTATTCAATATTTTTCTTCACCATCCCAAAGTTTTAAATTCTTTTATCACTCATCTAAAAACATAATAGACTATAGTAGATGTAAAACATTAATTATATTTTATGTTTCTAATCCATCACAAAATTTTAGGTTTTTCGGCACTAAAAAACAAAGTTAAAAGACTATAGTCCATGACATATTTTTTATATAAAATAGGTGATTATTAAAATAAATAGTCAAGCTAGAATGT
>CAWUDS030005735.1:0-14629 GCA_963859935.3 Lathyrus sativus | reverse complement strand
TTGGCCCTACACTGGGGTCTCACTATAAATACCCTCTTTCACTAGAGGGTCAGGTATTCAATTATTAACCTTTCTTCTGTATTTGCTCCCACTCTAGTCCATTACTTACTTTGGTATCAGAGTGTCTTGCAGGTACACCCCTTCCTCTTCTATATTTCCGGTGAACAGCTAGCAGATCAACGACGCTTGGCAGGTCATTGATCCCCTTCTGATCAGGTCAGATCAATATTATATATTATATTTAATATATTATTTATTAATATTTATTAACTTATTTTTAATCATAATAAAAAATATTATTTATAATTTAAATATATAAAAATTAATCTAAATTAAACATAAAATTGAATTGAGACCGAATCAGAATTTTTAAATTGACTATTCAAAATCGAGTTATGTTAAGGTGGACTGAGTTTTTGCCTCAAATCTACAAACTACATTGTGAACATCCTATTTGTATGCATTATTTGGATTAGAAAGATAAACTATGAATTTTAAAACATAAGATTTTCTTTTATCAAAAATAGAAAGGATTTTAACTTTTTATTCAGCTTATATGTGATTGTATTCATCTAAATGGGCGTAGCCGCATAGGACATAATTCACACAACAATAAAATTCAGTTTTTATAGGACATACGATAAGGATTAGAAGAATAAAAATTGATTAAATATTATTTTTAAAAATATTATACATCCTAGATTTAATATTTTTAAAAAAAATTATAATTCAAATAAATAAATTCAAATTTTATAGAAAATAAACAAGAAATTTTGAATATGAACATGACTTCGATTAGATAAATAGAGAAAATCTAAATCCTATCAACATTTTAAAACTACCTATCTTTAAGAAATTAAAATCATATCCTACCCATCAAATTTCTATCCCCAATAATGTTTTCCTTAGAGAAAATATAATGACAAGTTATAACTCTATCAATGACATGATCATCAAAAAATCGGTTGAGTTCATCATAAAACTCAATTCAATTTTCTATCTTTTTTTTGTTAACTTCAAAATTCTATCATGTGTCTGATTTAATAGTGCGTTGAGATTTTTAGTTTGGCCTCGTGGTTCTATCACTACAACGGAAATAACAGTTGAAAAAAAGATACATTCAGATTCGACCAACCGTTGTAAGGTAAGGTGTGATTATATGTATGATTCTTTCTTTCACGGTCGTGTGACCGTGATTATAAGTTAAGTAGTGTGCACAATATCACAATGGTTACTTTAAACAATCGTTGTTATATGTCTTTTAAGAAAATAAAATAAAATGCAGCAGTAGAATAACAACAAGAACAAAAACAGGAACTACAACAAGAATAAAAACAAAAACAACAATAATAACACGACAAGAAGAAGAAGAAGAACGAAAATAACAACAACAACAACAACAACAACAACAACAACAACAACAACAACAACAACAACAACAACAACAACAACAATAACTACAAGAACAACAAGAATAACAACAACAACAACAACAACAACAACAACAACAACAACAACAACAACAACAACAACAACAACAACAACAACAACAACAAAATGAACAACAAGAAAAATAAAAAGAACGACAATAACTAACATTGCTAACTTGAATCCATGTTTTTCTTGTCTCATTCAAGTTAGAGAAGAGGTGATAGATTTCTGAAATTTATTAATGAAAAAAATGATGTTTTTGAGTTTTGTTTATGAAAAAAATGATATTTCCGAGCTTGGTTTAGTGGAGAAATAGAGTGTCGTAAATGGAAGTTGATGCTTGGAGGTAGAAGATGAAGTTCGTCTAAGTTGGAAGTTCATCTAAGTTTTGAGTTTCACGCGGATCACTAAATGTAGTGTCTTGAGCGTTGATACTCACTAAATGGATAACAAAGATTTATTTAAGGACAATGAAGAAACTCAACAAACACCCTTATATTTCCCCATAACCCTGATTGACTTTTCACCACGATTGGAAGTTCCAACCGTGGTAACAAAGTGGCTTAAAATAAATAAAACTATTGAGTAAAGCCACTGAAACATCTTAACCTCTGATACTAAGAATAAGATTAACCGCCTCTGATATGCACACAAGTGGGCAAAACTACTGTTTCTTCCTTTGGCATCTATCCTCATATATGTCATGAATTTGAAATATCTTATGACATGTGGATTATAACTGTTGAGTAAAAACTCCTCAAATTTTGGTTATTTTCCTTTATTACTTTGCTTCTTGTTTCTTTTTGTCTTTATGTTTTGTTTTGTTTAAAATCCTTCTTTCACTCAAAACACTCTATATATATCATACGCACACACTTCACTCTCTCACTTCCCACACTTTTTTCTTCTCAAACTTCCTCTGAAAACCCCTTTTTCAAAAAGAGAACCCTAGAAACCCTAAAAATCTCCTTTTACAATGGCGTCCGCATTAGCTGCTCAACATGCACACATGATCGTCAAATCTGGAAAAAGTATGTCTGTCAAACCCAAAACCATGGTTGTCAATCAGAACGATTTGAAGCTTTTGGTGGAACAAATTGTTGACTTCGACTCATTTAATCAAAATGGGTGTGTTCTTTGGAGCTAATTCAGAGTACAAGAGTGGTCTTCATTCTTTGATATGCCGAATGGACCAACTTACCCTTATCTTGTAAGAAATTTATGGGTTAGGGCTAAAGTATTTGATGAATATTTTGCAGATGAGGAACACAATCTATCGGTAGAGACTGACAGTTCTTTTAAAGGAAAGAGTAGATAAGAAGTGGGTTTGAAGAAGTTTTAAGAATTATAATTTAGATTAGCATTGGTGGGTGTTGATATTATCAAAACTTAGAAGAAGATTGCTAAGATTTTGAAGGTACCAAACTCTAGAAGGTTTGTTTTGAATAATAAAGAGAATAGTCCTAAAGCTGAATAAATCAAAAGATGTTTGTTTGAACGCTTTAAATATTTGTGTTCTTTTTGCTTTGGAAAGGTCAAGAACATGAAGAAAGTCTTTAAAGTGCTGTTCAAAAATCTTATTGGTTGTATGATTCCTACACAAAGGAGTACTAATCAAATCTCTCAGGATCACAAGCACTTCATCTTTTATTTGGAAAATGAAGATAAGATTAATCTTTTTGCCCACATCTTTCATCATCTGTTTGAGGAAATTAAGGACAACACAAAGCACCATAAGAAGAATACGCCTTATGCTAGACTATTATCTGAATTGTATTATTAGGGTCATCTAATTGATGCCCTTAAAACATTGCCTGACAATGAGGATCTGAAGGAGATCTAGAGGGACATTTTGTCTGCTTCTGTTCTTGCCAACATGATACTTTTGAAGAGAAGAGAAATGGTGGCTTCTAAAGTTCCTATCAGTTAGAAGTACTAATCCTGTTTATCTTAAGGATTATCATGTCATCACCAAGATGGATAATCTTGAAGTAATCAAATTATACATTGAACTGACATTCAAAGAAATAGTGGTTATAAGATACACAGACTTACCCATTAATCCTACTGAAGTGCTCAATCCTTCTAAAAATAGAAAGCAAGTTGCTTCAGAATCTCATAATATAGTTCAGAAGCCTGCTAAGAAGAAAGTTACACTTCATAAGGATATTGAGAAATAGGTGGAAGAGTTTGTTGCATCCACTATCTTAATGCCATCTAAGACAAGAAGTGGAAGAACTCCTCAGAAGGTGTTATCTTCCTCTGTCTCATCTGGTGCACCTTTGAGAAGTAAGAAGTTGAGGAAGTTGTGTGAAATTGAAGAGGAAGAGGAAGAAGAAGATGCTGGTGTTTCCTTGGTCAGAAGAAAGAAGGCCGCAGATGTTGCTGCTTAGGAGAGTGTTGTTAAACCTATTTTAAGGGGTGTCCAATTATTGGCCTATGCTCTATTGGAGCATGCAGAAAAACATCTAATAACCACTAATGTTATATTAGAAGATACTATTGGAATTAGAGTTGAACTGAAGACTACAAAAGTCCAAGTGGTTAAAGTGATTGTTGGGTTAAAACTTGTTGAAGCTGAAACTTCTGGTCCACCTGAAAAGGTGTTTCGAAAGCTATTATTGAAGAGACTCTAACTACTTCAGAAGTTATGAGTATTGGTATTATAGGTTTAAATCTAAACTTCATCTCTGAAAATGATTTTAATTATTCTACCATAAACCACAATTCACCAAATCCCTCACTCAATCCTTCTCAAAAACACCATTCATCACCTTCTGTTGAATCCAATATTGTTTAGAATCAGTTAAATCTATTTTCTGCTTATAAACAACCATCACCTATAAACACCATGCTCGAACCTCTCATAGATATCTCTAGTGGGAAAGCTTATATACCTATACACACACACGTTTATAACTATATATAAAGGGGATACAAGTTTTTGGAGTGGCTTGTTTTTGTTCCAAAATTACCCTTCATCTTATTTATCAACAAGAAAATAGTTTAATTTAAAATCTTGAGTGGTTAATAACTTTTGTTGGTTACCAATTAAAAACGTAACTCCCATCTCTCACAAAAAAAATCTCACACCTATAACTTCCATTAACTACTAAGTGGTGATAGAAGTTAAAAATTCTCTTTTATTTCTTTATGTAAATTTCATCTCTTTCTCAATGAAAATACTATTTTGTTTTTAACTTTTTCCATTCTATAATATTTTCATTTATTCAATTTTAATTAGTGATCTTTTGATTTTTGAAAAATAGATGAAGCTTATTTCAAGTCAAGATCGCACAATCACCCCAGTAGAAGAAGCAGTTCTCATTATGGTTGAAAATTGATTGTTGTATGTAGATTTTTTTTTTGTAATTATTTTTGTAGTAGTTATTTTTGTATGACTTTTGTAATTGAGTATTTTTTAAAATTTTACCATTTACGAAACTTTTTTTTTCAAAGCAGCATTATTAACTATGGAGTAAAAAAAGATCACGTGATACTTGAAGAAATTTCATACTCTAAAATACAGTAATTCAAGTATTTAATGCAACCACAATGGGTAAGAGTGATTTTCTACTGCACTATTTTTTTCTTACAGAAATTATATTTTACTTTTGTTGCAAAATATTATTCATTAATACTATAGTTTTAACTTTTTGCTTTTGTTGTTATTATATTTTATTTCTTAATGATACTTATTTGTATTGTGTGAGTATAAACACATCATAAAATATGTAAATATGTAATTTAGATTTTCATAATATAAACAATTATTTCATCAGCATTATTTTTTGAAATGAAGTAGTTTTTAATGGTGTTAGTTCTTTCGTTTTAAATTTTTATTTCTATCTTACTTTTGATTTGCTATTTGTTATTGTAACTATCTATTTGTATGGTAATTTAATTATGTTTTGGAGATGATTTGTATTTTTTTCACATTAAAAAATCATTAATTCAGTTAACATTATTTGACATATAGAATAAAGGAGAGATGAGAAGAGGATATAAGAGTGTTACATATCAATTTCTCATATTAATATTTTTTTTGTTGAATTTTTTAATAAGCACACACATAAAAATATAAATGAATAAAAAATTCAACAAATTATTATCATCTCATTTTTAGATTCATCATCTCATGTCTTTTTTTTAAAATATTATGGATGACTTTAACAGAAGATTGTAATATAACGGTATAAAACAAAATCTTTTGAAAATCTTTCACAAATTTAATTGGTACACACAATTTTAATATTTCGTACATGGTTAACTTCCATATGTACTATAGAAATAAAAAACATTTTCTCAAAAAATTATGTATCTTGATAAAACAGTTTTTAAAAAATTGTCACATTTATTAATATTTAATATATTGTTCAAATATACATTGATAGTTGCAAAAATATATAATTTCCATTACTTTATCTTTTATATCTATATGTGTGACCTTGCTATTGAACAAAACTTTAAGTATGAAAAAATAAAATAAAAATATTAACAAAAAAATTTATTGTGAATTATTGAAAATTTGAAACATTGACCATTCACTTTCTTAAATTAGTTGAATTTTGTTGTTAATTTTTTATTTACGATTTTTATTTTTGAGGTTGAAGAGAGATGCACAATAAATGTCATATTACTTACAAATTTAATTTGAAAAATAATTTAACTTTTAATTAATTAAATAAATGGCATTTTAAAATTTCTTATAAATATAAGGATGCATATCAGAAAATTTAGTATTCAAATAATTTAAATTTAAATTATACTTAAATAAAAAAATATTCGTTTATATTTTGACGTGTATGCTCATTAAAAATAAGACAAGCACGAGAAGAGTCGTGTGTGGGCATACATGTTCGCAGGGGATGTACGTGTTGTTCAGTTTACTCTACAAACTACTCTCTAAACACTTTCATCAAATTTATAAGAGAGAGGAGGAGGGGGAGAGAGGAATGCATATTACAAAGTTTACTATACAAATAATTTAAATTAAAATCAAAATTAAATAAAAGATATCCGTTCGTATTTTGACGCGTGTAAAAAGTATCAAAATTCACATATACAACATATTTTTTATCTAAATTTTATTTAATTCGGTATGTTTAAAATAATAGTAGCATTAATATATAGTTAATTCATTAATATATAGTTCATACAAAATATACACACATTTATTTTCCTATATTGTGCGTATTAAAAAACACGGACAGACGGGCACGGGAGTGCTTGTCTGAGCTAGTTATTACTTTCACTATATTTTTCTCTAAAACAATTTTAATGGAAGCGACTTATTTTTTTCTTTACTGCATAAAACAATTGCAGGGAGAGAGAAAATTCTCAAGATAAAGATTTTATGTTCGGTCTTCCTCTTAAAAAACGTTATTAATTACACAGTATAAATAGTATTTTGTATTCTTCGGTTATTTAATATAATTTAGAATAACTTTGTTTATCATTTTCAAAATGTAATAATATTATTAGCATGTTTAAACAACATAATTTTTTTATTTAAATTTTATTTAATTCGGTATGTTTAAAATAATAGTAGCTAACTAAAGTATTTTTAGTTTATATATATATTTATCATCCTAATTTTAAGACTACTTGAAAATATCTAAAAATATTATTTTTAATTTAATTTTAAATATGATAAAAACTTCATACAAAATATACACACGTTTCTTTTTTTTATGCATTAAAAAAAAACGGACAGACTGAAGAGTGTATGTGTGAACGCTAATATTAAGAGTTCCTTATCGAATTAATACCCAAAATAAAAATAAAATGTATAAAATGATATAGTGGGTACATTTTTATATTAATAACATTGACATGGTGTGTACTTTCTTATTAATAACATTGACATGGTGCGTAATATATATATATATATTGTGGAAATCTACTTTTTACTTTATACTTTATATTTATAATTTGACATGTTGGCATGTCCATAGAATAAAGTCCTCCCTCTTGATTAAAATATAAACTTTATACTTTATATTTATATATTGTGGAAATCTACATTTACCATCAATGAATAAAATCTTCCACCATAACTTGGGTGCCATTAAGAAAATAGTTTAATAAAGTTGACGCAATCCATACAGCCACCTACATGCAAATGCATCAGGTTATTTTCGAGAGTCATTCAAAGATGGTGGTCTACGTGATTCATTTGAATAAAGGTGATAATTTTCAATTTAATGTGATTATCATAATTAATTTGAATTAGTTTTTTAATATTTTATAAAAATCATTTTGTATTGATAATTAATAGTTGTTGCACTCGACTCAACTTGTCCTGCTCAATCTCAACCCACCAACGCTTGACCATCCAATTTTTTCATAGCTCAACCTTGATTTAATCCTGTTCAACCTTTGTCTGACCCTGAAATTCTGTCTTGATTATTTTCATGTGAGTAGACATTTTTAAGTTGAAAAATTATTTCAAATTACTATAATATAATACAAATCACTCTTTTAATATGAAGTAATTAAAATGATTTTTCATATTAAAAACAACTTTTTATGATGAGTTAAATATGATTTTTTTTTTAAAATTAGGGCAATAGCCCAATAATATTAAAATAAAAAATAGGTAAAAATGAGAGGGACGAAAAGCCAGAACCTCAAATCTATGTAATTTTAAAATTAGAATTTTTAAGTATGTTTCGGTTGAAATCAAGCACATCATCAGAGTGACTATTAGACCACCGAGTAAAATTAGAAATTGAAAAACTTAAGTTAGTTAACTTATCTGCACAATAGTTTCCTTCCCTGTATATATGAGTCACCAAAAAATTAAATTCCCTAATCTTTAACATACAGTTGTCTCATCTGTTCCTTAACCTCCAAGGCACAACAAATGGTTTACTGTAGGCTGTAACGAGTAGTATTGAATCCGTTTCCAACCATAAATTAGACCAGTTATAACTGACAGCATATTCCATTGCAAGAATTGCTCCCATAATCTCAGCAAACAACGCATTGTTCGGAGGCAAATTGCAAGCAAAACTACCAAGATGCTCTCCAAGATGATTTCTAAACATACCGCCACAAGCCGCTCTAAGGGGATCTTCAGAAGATGTCCCGTCAATGTTAACTTTAACCAAACTTGAAAGAGGAGGACACCACAAAATTTCCTTTACAGTCTTGAGGATAGGAGGATGGATATTAATGGAGAAATTCTTCAAAATCACAAAGTCTTTCATGGAAGAGCTGGCGGAGGCTTTGCAAGAGCTTTCCACCATTAGAGTCATTGAAACTATTGAGGAACAAGAAGACTTCTGAGGAATTAACACGTTACGAAGTCCGACCTAGTTTCGCGCATACCAAATAACTTGAACAGAACTCACAACTACAGCGATGGACACTAAATTGCACTGTGTAGAGACAGGTATGTTCATGATCGAATAACAATCGTCCAAACTAATAATAGGAGAACTATAATCAATCATTTGTCGCAACCAATTCCAAATACTACAATCATAGGAACAATCAAAAAAATAAATGCTTAATACTCTCCACCTCTTTTAAGCACATGCTACAAATTGAAGGAAAATGAAAGCCCCTAAGCATCATCTTGTCATATGTAGAAAGTTTAGCAAGACCAAGCCGCCAAAAGACCACAGAATGAGAATAAACTGACTCCAAATAAATCTGTCCCATTTAGAGGCAGCAGTGTTACCTTTCACGTGTAAGTAGGCATCTTTAAGATTGAGATGACCACTGTCTGTATGTGTATTTGAAACTAATTTAATTTAAAAGAAGAAAATACCTTCATTTTGGCAATAACATCATAATATTTTACTTGTTCGTGCTTAATTAAACATGGTGCTTAATTAGAAAAACTATCAAAATTGTCTTTTTAGATTTTATATATATATATATATATATATATATATATATATATATATATTCGCTTTATATATATATATATATATATATATATATATATATATATATATATAAAGCGAATATATATATATATATATATATATATATATATATATATATATATATATATATATATATATAAAGCGAATATATATATATATATATATATATATATATATATATATATTATATATATATATATATATATATATATATATATATATATATATATATATATATATATATATATATAAAGCGAATATATATATATATATATATATATATATATATATATATATATATATATATATATATATATATATATATATATATATATATATATATATATATATATATATAAAGCGAATATATATATATATATATATATATATATATATATATATATATATATATATATATATAAAGCGAATATATATATATATATATATATATATATATATATATATATATATATATATATATATATATATATATATATATATATATATATATATATATATATATATATATATATATATATATATATATATATATATATATATATATATATATATATATATATAATCTATAACATATATAAAGGCAATACTTGATTTTTGGTGTAACTTTTTTTTATACCAAATTTACCCTTTTTTAAAATATATAACTTATACAATAACTTCCATTGAACTACTACTATCATCTTTCATATAACTCTCTACTAATAACTTCCCACATAACTTCCATGTAAAATTAATATTAAATAAAAATATATCATTTATATTTATATCTGTGCAATAAAAAAGAGGACAGACGGGCACGCGAGTGCCCATCTGGACGCTAGTATATATATAAAGGGAATACTTTGTTTTGGTGTAACTTATTTTTCTACTATTTTTATCCTTATTTTATTATGTCATTCATTTATATCTATACAATATATAAAGAGAATACTTTGTTTTGCTGTAGCTTATTTTTCTACTATTTTTACCTTTACTTTATTATGTAATTTACTTAATAATTTTTTATTATTAACTTCCACATAACTTCTACATATTGTATTTAAACAAAAAGTATTGATTATATTTTTATTCATGTGCATTAAAAAAAACGGACAGACGCTAATTATATAAAGGCAAAACATCTTTTTGGTGTAGCTTTTTCTCTTTCTCTTTTACCCTTCAAAACTATTTAAAAATTAACTAAATAGAAATTAATTGCTCCTTCATTTTATATTCTATACTAATATATAAAGGCAAAATATCATTTTAGCATAACCTATTTTTTTTCCTCTTTAGCCCTTCAAAACTGTTTAAATATTACCTAAATAAAAATTAACTTCTTCATTTTATATTTGAATTATTGTTCAAATAGTAATTATATTGCAAAAGAAAAACTAACCTTAAGTTCCAATTAAAATAGTAACTTCCAATTGAAATGTCTTATAGCAGTTTTCATCTATCTCTCTTTTATTTATTTATTTAAATTGTTATCTCAAAAAAAAACTATTCACATTAACACAACACCAAATTCTATCACAAAATTATTGCACAAAAAGAAAAACAATTACCTTGATTTGGATAAGTTATCCCATGTTTACCATTCAATATGTTTAAAATATCCACAAGTCAAAAAGTAATTCAAAAGTTTTCTGCAATTTTTATGCTCTTTCTCAACAAAATATGAAGGAAAAAAAAAAGGCTATCATATGAGTTAATAAACTTTCCACATTAAAGATCAAAGGAAAAAAGAAACAAGATAAGAGATTGAGTTTTTATCATATACTAATGAAAGTTCAACATCAACATTGCCTTTTTTGAAAAAAAGATAAATCATTTTTGAAACATTGATATTATTTGTATTATTTATTTATTTTTAATTTTTTTTTCAACTTAAGTGTATCTAATAATAATTTTTTTTGTGTAATTTGATTGTATTATATGAATATTTTTTTCTTTTATTGTTTTATAAAATGAACAGAATAAAATATAGTGAAAGTTAGCAGAACTCTACTCCATTTAATTTTAAATGATGTTTCAGCAGAAGAAATTTTGCTATCGTTTATAAATAATATCATTATTATACAACTAAATAATATTTTTAATTTTTTTCATCGGTGTTAATCTTTATTTTTGTTTGTTTTTTCATAGTGGATTATATTGTATTTCGGTTTTCAATATTGATTTGTTGTTATAATGATTTAGGAGCAATGGAGATTTTGCAGTAGATGTAATCAATAATAAAATATTGTCATAAGGTTTTTATATTTTCAATGTTTGTGTTTTTTACTGTAAACTTTAAAAAAATATTTAATGAGAATAAGTCTTGTTTAAAGATATAATTTTTTATATTTCTTTTAAATATTTTTCTACTTTTTATATGAAACCTTTATACAACATGTATCACCTAAATAGAAATGTAAGCAGAAACATGTCTATTTGAAATCAATCTTTTATCTATTTGTATCTTATATATATTTATCATGTTTCATTTGAGTTTATAAAACAATATGTTTTATTTTTAAAAGCTGATTTGAGTTTATAATACAAACAATATGGTCTATTTTCAAAAGCTGATGGAGATACTTAGAGTGTGTACATAAATTTGGAAAAACATAATTGTCACAAAATCATAATAGAATCTGTTTGTACAGATACTACATAGGTAAAATAATCAGAATTTTTTTTAAATAATCAATTATTTATTCAAAATTATCAAACAAATGCCGCTTTTCAAGAATTTTCTAAACTAGCTATAATTCAACGTCCGGTTGCCATTTGAAATGGCGACTTAGTGTAATTTAAAATTTGAACAGAGGTGGATTCGCCATCTGCAATGCGACATTGTGTTAGGAAAAGGAAATTCGACTCAGTTGTAGGTTTAGGGTTTTGTTTTTCAGTCTTTTCTTTTTTTAAATTTAATAAATCTAAAATGAATTAAAAATGTAATTATTAATTTAAAATGAATTTCTATTAAATCAAATTAAATTTTTATTATGATTTAATTTTAATTTTTTTTTATAGTTTATGTAAATATTTTAATAAATTGTTTGTGTAAATATTTGAATGGTAATTGTTATTAAATTGATAATAAATATTTTAATTAGGTTTTAATAAATATATGTTATTAAATTATGTTTTTATTATTTTTCATAATTAATTGAAATTTAAATAACGCAAAAAAAATATTAAATATAGAAATGTTAAAAAAATATAGAAATAATAAATTATATTAATTTACAATCTAATGAAAATTACAATTACAATTGAAAAAAAAAATTAATAGTCGGCTCTATCAAAGTGACCACCGGTGCCACACTGCGGGGGATGCGCGTTATGAAAATTACAATTACAATTGAAAAAAAAAATTAATAGTCGGCTCTATCAAAGTGACCACCGGTGGCCACACTGCGGGGGATGCGCGTTTGTGACGAGGTCTACGACGAGATTGTTGTGGTGTGTCCGGTATTTGTGTGTTGAGTTGCTGAGGAGGGTATGGTTGGGACGGCCCCCGACGTATCAGATAGATTTTGCAGCATTTGACCCCAATAGCCGGGAGGTCCACTGTCAACGGCGTTGCCGTAGTCAAGTCGAATGCCCATGTTTTCGAAGGATTGTCGGGGAGGTTGGGTGGAGTATGAACGGTATGGTTGTTCGAATGTGTAGCATAGAATTGGGTTGGTCTAGGTGTGTTGGTTGTTGTGGGGTGTGGTAGTCAAATAGGGGATAGTTGGAGGGGTAGTTGGAGGGGGTAGGGTAAAATGAGTTGTCTGAGCTATAATGGTATGGTGGTTGAGGCTGGGACTGGGTGGGTGGCATGTACGGGTCATGGTATGGTGGTTGATGGGGGTCATGGTAAGGCTGGTATGGGTTGTTGTAAGGCTGATTTTGGGCATTGGACTGTTGTTGTGTGTTGGATGAAGAAGCGCGTTGCCTTGGGTCAACCAAATAGGTTGGCTCGGACAGAAATGACTGAGATGTTGTGACAGACCTAAACCAAGTCATATATTGAAGACTTGGCCTAACCCCGTGCACAATATGATCGGTCAAAACGTGCTGCCTTCTTCTCTTTCAGTGTTTACACAACTCCTTCGCAAACTCCTTCCAGGAACTTACACTCCATTGTGAGTCCACCTGCTTTCGATTGCTAGTGACCCAAATCTACCGGAGCATCTGAAATATCCTATTGCATCCCAAACTGTAGCTTGACCCGGTCACTTTGGTGCATCTCCACCGTAGTGAACCTAATTATGGGTGTTTTTGATGTCCACACAACAGCATCATTGAGGTCGGGCTGGTGGTCTAGACCCTCGTACGACATCCAGACAAACTACAATAAAGGTGAATACATTTAGTCAGACAGAGATAGACAAGTTTATTCATATAAGTTAGACAAATTGGACGTAAATAACTTACATCATCTGGCCCAAGGTGGTCGATGAGGTTGCGGTATTGAATTATAGAGTGTCTGGGACATCTCTGATAATTCATCCCTGGGACAGACCACCTAAAAAAAACACATATAAGTAACCATCTAAAACAATAAGGAACAAATTTGGTTGCCAAATAATCTTGAAAAGAAACTTACTTGTTGGCGTATGGGAATGTAAAAGGATTCCGGTTTACTGGAGCAAGCGTCGGCATCCTAGACCAACCCCACGCTTGTAGGAGATAGGCACATCCATAAAAAGTACATAAATTTTTTTTTTGAAGTTTTGCAAAGTGCGCTATACAGATGGGCCGAGGACAGTTGATCCCCAACTATATTCGTGCACTTTGTATATATTTTGTAATAAGGGCAAATACATAATATTTATGTTATTTCCAGTTCCCTCTGGAAAATAAAAAGTGCCCGAATAAAATCAGTAATATAGCACCGAGTTTTGACTACTTTGTCAAACTCGGTGCTATTATCACTTAGTACAATACCGTTGTATTGTTCTCTAAGGTATTTTAAATTAATTCCCTGACCCCTTGGGCGCCTTCGCTTTCTGCCTGAGGTGCGTCCACACAAAGAGGGGCGCCTAATAAATCTTTGCAAAGTCGGTCAGGGACACCAACTTTGCCGTTGATGGCCTTACTAGGCCGAGCAACATGTATACGTCTTGGAGAGTCACAGTACACTCACCAAAAGGTAGGTGAAATGTATGTATCTCCGGTCTCCAGCGTTCTAACAACGCTAAAATAAACTTCATATCGAGTGAGTATGATTTGATTTCGATCACATCACCAAACCCACAACGATTAAGGTACCCCGCTAATGAGGGGGTCGTGTGGTATAACAGCGCGATCTAGTGTAA
>CAWUDS030005734.1:0-47021 GCA_963859935.3 Lathyrus sativus | reverse complement strand
CATATTCAACCAAAAATCCTTCAACCCAATTGAAATCAGGAACCAAACGGGAACTCTACTTTCGAAATCACAACCCACTTCAAATCCCTCAAAATTTCATTCAAAGCGGAAACGAAGATGAAAATGAATAGGTGGAGAACCCCGTTTAACCGAGGGGTCACCGAGAATCACAAGAGGAAGTTTGTGAGAGAAAGTTTGAACTGAGATTTGAGAGAGAGAGAGAGGCATTGTGAGCGAAAAAGGGTCCATTTGGTCTTCGTGTTTTTTTTTCTTTTTCTGGTTGTTTATTCTTTATTTTGTTTTTGTTTTTATTTATTTATTCATTTTTATTTCTTAATTTTATTATATTTTATTTTTCTTTTTACTTTTTTTTTATAAATGTTGATGGGCCTCCCGACCCATTTTTCTGTTTACACACCCTGTTTTTGTTTTAATAAAAATAAAACGTAAATATTATTAAGATTATGTATATATTATTATTATTATTATTATACTGATTATTTTCTTTTATGTATATATTTTTATATGTAAATAAACTAGATATGTGTTAGTTTCTTTTAGAATATATATATATATATATATATATATATATATATATATATATATATATATATAATATATATATATATATATATATATATATATTATATATATATATATTATATTATATATATATATATATATTATATATTATATTATATAATATATATATTTATAGTTTTTATAATATTATTCTCTTTTAGGTTTTTTTAACATTAGAAGTTCATACTTTTATTTTAGAAGTCAAATACATTTTGCATTTATTATTGGGCTTTTTGTTCCATCTTCTTGTTTTTGGTCGATGACGAAAGTTCCATAAATCGATTACTAAGTCAATATATTGATAAGTATCGTTGGATCTGAGACCACCTCTTTTCTCTCCTCGCTTCTTGTCCCGATTCGATTCATCGACGCTATCCAACCATTTTGTAAATAAAATCATCTTTGTATTGAACTAAAAGAGGGGATTAAGTGTAGACTTTCTTCCTCTCCGAGTGTCGAGATGCTTACTGTAGTGTGGGTGGTTTAGACACTCGTCTTTCAATGTGAAGACATATTTCTTTCCATTTCTCTCCATTTCCAAACCTATTTTTCTCCTAAAACCTTGGCCCCCGCGCTGAGTGCATTTTCAAAATCCCTTTCAATCATAAGAAATCATTCTCTTTGTATTGAACTAAAAGAGGGGATTAAGTGTAGACTTTCTTCCTCTCCGAGTGTCGAGATGCTCACTGTAGTGTGGGTAGTTTAGACACTCGTCTCTCAATACGAAGATGCTGACTTCTTCCACCACCTCTCCTTTCACAACTTCCTTCCGCAACCTTTCTAACCTAAAACCTCGGTCTCGCACCGAGTGCATTTTCAAACTCATTTTTATAATAAAACTTGAATGGCCGTGGAGTGGTTAGGCGTAGGCCTTCTCCTATCCCGAGTGCTGACGTTTACCGTAGGGTTCTCTGTCACAAAAGTACTTACCATTCAAAACCAAAAAACATCTTTAATAAGAGAACGAAGGTTTTCTTTGTATTGAATTAAAGAGAGAGGATTAAGTGTAGTCTTCTTCCTCTCCGAGTGTTGGGATGCTCACTGTAGTGGGGGTGGTCTCGATACTCGTCTTTCAATACGAAGACGCTACGTTTGCCACACCATTTTTTATAACAAAAACCTTGAGATAAAGAATTGGATACTACCTGTAGGGGTTACTATCCGAGGACTTATCTCGCCCCTAAAGAATTACCTCACAAATCAAATGTGACATCTTGCCTCGCATGGCGAAAACCTAATCATTTCAAAAAGGATATGTTACGTCCGTTCTACCGCAAACAGGTAACGCATAAGTCTCCTCGCATGTGAGCGGCAAAACACCTAAACTGCTAGAATGCGCACGATAGCATCATCCACAAAAACATCAACAAACCGTAGGCTGAACTACGGCTGCTCTGATTCTTTACTTTTTCAAGTAAAGATACGTGGGCACAAGGGCCACAATCCTTGTAGAGCACTTTCCCCCTATATCTGTAGTTCCCCCGAACTACGTCGACTCTGACTTTCTCATGTCTATTGAGAATACGTAGGCATAGGACTGCAAAGTCCTACCGAGTCTGTTCTTTCACCTTTCTTCCCCGTTATCCTCTCTTTCCTTTATTTTTTAACCCTCTTTCTTTACCCTTTGGAAAACCCTTTTCATAGCATAATATTTAAGCAAAATAAATTCACACATCGACAAACAAAAGGTTCCATCGCGAGTACGATGGATGCAAGGGGTGCTAATACCTTCCCCTCGCATAACCGGCTTCCGTAACCCGTTCTTGGTCGCGAGACCATCTTATCCATTTCTTTCTTAAGGTTTTCTCGATATTTTTTCCTTTTCCCCTCATGGGATAAATAAAGTTCGGTGGCGACTCTTCTGTCTATCTTTTTCGCCTTCCCGTCGTTGTGCGACGCATTTTTTCGAGTAGCGACAGCAGGGTCACCCTCCCCGAAAACATGTCGTTTAGTTCCGTCGAACGCCCTTCGCAACCAGATCACTGGGTGTGCAAATTACTCCCACGCGTATCCAACTTCATCAATGCCTTCTTCGGAGAAGAACATTAAGCGACGAACCCGTGTCCACCAACACGTGCGACATAATCGTGCCCCTACACACTCTATCGAGATGTGCAGGGGCGCTATTGTGATTCCTCCCCTTCGGCGTCAGCTCCAGGTCTGTGAAACCTAGCCATTTCCAGCATTTACATGGGCTACGACTTCTTCTAGCTGATTTACCGATATTTCCTGTGGTACATATGCGGCGTTCAACACCTTCAGCAGTGCGTTGCGGTGTGCTTCAGAACACAGCAACAAGTTCAGAATGGAAATCTTCGAGGGGCGTCTGATGGAGATGGTCTACAATCTTGTAGTCACTCTTTTTAATCAACCGCATAAACTCCTCGGCATCTTTAACAAGCAAGTCTTTTTCTGCCCCACGCGGGACCTCTTCAACGACTTTACTTTTATCTTTATCAGTTTGCATCAGATCTAACTGTCTTATCCGCCACGACCTCTTGGTGGTGCAAACACTCTTCCGATGCGAGTAATACCACTGATTCCCGCAAGGTTCTCCACAGTCGACCCGAACGGTTCTAGCTCCAACTTCTTTCTGTTGCAGTAGACTTCAGCCCCATAATGCCACGGGACAACATTCGTGCTTTCGAAGGGTATCGGCTCAGCTCGGGTGATGGTAATTGTGGAGGAGGCCTAGGCGCAGAAATAGTTATCGTCTGGCGAGGGATGGTGATGGTGGCGACCTCATCGTCTTGCTTCAGCACTACCTCTCCTGATCCACATTCAGCCCTCCGGCTAAACTGTAAAACCCCTTCAGTCATCAGACTTTGAATTCCTTCTACCAACTGCTCACATCCATCAGAGCGTGTGGCACAGTCCATACATAGCTCTCCGCAACCTGGAAAGAACCCTCTTTTCAGAAACTTAGCTTTAACGAAGCTAAACGGCGTTTTTCAGATCTCTGACGTCAGTCAGCAAATCCGAACTCTCGTCTTCGATAATAGCATTCACTCCGCCTCCCCCTATGATTCGGCATAGGATTCTTCGTGACATTTGGCACATTATCGGAGAAGTTGATGGTCTTGGCATCCACCATGTCCCTGCAACCTTATGCTTGAAGGCTTTGCAATTCTCTACTGTGTGGCCTGGTGCCCCTGAGTGGAATTCACAAGTGGCATTCGCGTCGTACCCTGACGGAGGTGCCCCTGTCAAGGGAGCCAGCGTTCTCTTTTTGGATCAACTGTAGCTGAAGCAAAGTCTGCAATAGTTGCGCGTACGACATGGGCGGTGTCTCGAGGTGACGGTTCGACAAAGGTGCCCGATTCTGATACTTTTTGTTATCCCTGTTGATTCGGTTGCTGCTGCTGCTGCTGCGGCTGTTGAACTGCCGGGGATAATTATACTAGGGCACCTGCTGGTGAGGACTTTTACCCTTCCTTCGGAGCGTTGGTCACAGCGCTTTGCTTCTCCTTCTCGCCTTTTGCCAGCATAAGGTTTCTTTCGCGCCTCCGGCTGAGGACGACTCACCTTGAATTTTCCCAATCTTGATCCCATTTTCGACGTGCTCACCTGTGATAATGAGATCTGAGAACGTCCCGGACATACCGCTGACCAACTTCTCATAGTAAACTCCTGGGAGGGTAGCAACGAACATCTGCACGAGCTCACGTTCAACCATCGGCGGCTGAACCCTGGCTGCCAACTCACGCCACCGCTGGGCGTATTCCTTAAACCCTTCATTATTACCTATGCGACAGATTCTGCAGCTGGACTCGGTTCGGGGCCAAGTCGCTATTGTATTGGTAGTGGTGCACAAATGCTTCAGCAAGATCCTTCCATGTGTGCACACTAGTGGGCTCCAGACTCATGTACCACTCGAGGGACGGCCCGGGAAAGACTATCTTGAAAGAAGTGCATCAGCAACTTCTCGTCATCAGAATGAGCAGACATTTTTCTGTAGTACGATCTCAGGGTGGACACGAGGGCAAGTGGTGCCCTTATATTTTTCAAAGTCAAGTACCTTGAACTTGGGAGGCACCTTGAAATCAAGCAATTAATCCCCAACTTGGACATATCAACGCCCAAAGTATTCTGATTCTCGATATCTCTCATCTTATCTTCAAGTGCCTTAAATCTAAGTCGTGCTTCAGCATTCAGCTCCCCTTCAGCACCTCTCTGAGAGAACACATCGTACCTGACGATCCTCTAGCCATGGTTGAGGCCCAAACAGATTCCCGACGCCTGCACTTGCCATTGCCCAGCCCGACATTGACATTAGCTCCCAGACTCCCATTACCGACGCCCGTCGTATTGAGTCCGACGTTGGTCATCACATTGCCGTTGGCACTGCCGTTGCCCCCGGTCACGGGGAACACCATTCTGCGGAGTTTCAACTGGTGGAGGAGTAGGCACAGTCCCACCATGGAGTATGCCGTTTCTATCAACCCTTGAGATCAAAGGCTGAACCAAAGTTCTGAGCTGATCCTGGCCATTGGCGACCGCTTGCATGAGCTCCATGAAGCGATCCATTCTTTCGCGGAGTTCCTGAACATCAGTTTGCACTTGCTCCATGATCTTGGTCTGATTAGCTCTGGTCGAGATAGCGGTGAATAGGTCTCTGATCAATCCTGGAACAACCTGAAAACCACCCTGAAAACAACCTGCAACAACCTGTAAACACAAAAGGTTAGGAAAAAACAACAAAATGCTCGTTATGCAGATGCTTCATGCAAATGCAAACGTGTGTCTGTGCATTAGGGAGATCTCCCCCGATCCTAGTGCCTGGAGTGCCAGTGTTGATAATAAGAAGAAGTCTGAGGTCCAATCATGGAAATAACAATATCATATATAAAGAAAGCCCATCAAGGCAGTACACAACATCAGCGAGTACAAAGTGAGATCAACAAACGTGACCTCAGCCAACAAGCCTGGTGATGGTCAGCATACAACAATGATCAAAACAAAAGGAATACAAATAGTCAAGTACGGCCATGGGCGCGATACTCTTCTAACAACTCCCTTCGTTTCTGGATGATCAGGCAGAGTGAGCAACCCTTCGACGAGTAATTCCCTCTGCACAATGGTGTACTGAAGTCCTTCGACCGAACCTTCCCATGCTCCTTCACCGAAACAATCTTCTAACTTCCGCTTCTTAGACTTAAACGTCAAGTTTGTGCTCCTTCAGGTTAGCAAGAGCCCCTGTTGAGCTGGCCTTTGGCGGCGTATCTGTGAGCGGTTTCTTCATCAAACCTCTTCTCACTATCCTTCACCTGGGCTTCCAGCTTGGAGATCTGTAGCATCAACTTATCCTCCCTCTCTTTCCTGGTGGCCAGGGGAAGCCTTCCAGTGCTGGTTTGAACTTGGATATCCTCCGATACGCTTCGTCCAAGTGCTGCTTCTTCGTAGCCAGTACGTCGTTGACAGCTTTGAAGTCTTGACCCATGCGTTCACGCTCGGCTATCTGCTTACCCAGCTGGTTCACCAGCTCTGCTTGCCCTCTTGAAAGAATGAACGGCTTCGTTCCTCTCGCTTCGGAGCTGAGCCAATTCTTTCTCCAGATTCCTCATTCGCCCGCTTCAATTCATCTCGCTCAGCTAGCACCTGATTATGCTGCTGAATGGGCACAGTAGTAGGCTCTTCAATCATTGGAGGGCTTTCTGGCTTGGCATGAGGAAACGGCAACCCTATAGCATTTGCTCTAGCTCTGATCCAAGTCGTATACGGAGGGTAGGCTTGATTGTTGCTTCTCCCCAACAATGGCTCTTCCCCTCTTACTGATACCATTCCAGGCGCGCTGAAGCTTGGATACAGATCCCCCTCCAGAAGACTAGTGAGGTACAGAGATTCCTGCACCTCTTCATCCTTCGGCGGAGCTCTCAAAGCATACGCGAACTGTTGGACCAGCAAAGACGAATTGTAGTTTATACAGCCCTTCCTGCCTACCAAAGGCACGTTTCAGAAATCCGCTGCAGCTGAAGATAACCTCGGTACCCAACCTATCTCTGTCGAAACCAGTCGATATCCTCTGCAGATAAACTCATCAGACGCTCGGACCCACTCAGTTGTTGGCTGCAGACGAAACAAAAGGCCACCCTCTTGGGCAGATGACTATCAAGCCATCTATAAAGCAAGGGTACATAGCATGAGACATTCTTGCCCCTCCTGTTCTCGTTTTTGTAGTGGACTGAATGGTAGGACATCTCCTATCAAGGTAGGGGACCGGATTCCCTGAGGCAAAGATATGAAATGCATTGAAGTCCACAAAGTCGGGCATATTGAGGAACAGAATGATGCCATATATGCACAGAGCGAGAATGGCGTTGAACGCGACCCAACATCCATCCTTGGCGCACTGCTGAGCTTTTCCCACTAAAAACTGCAAGGAGAAACCAGGAACCTTGTTCCAACTAGTCAATACCAACTCGGAGGCATCCAGATGAAGTGACGGAGCTAGACCAGCCAGATCAGGCTCAGCAATCTATATGAACAAAAGGCATTTGCCTCTTGATAGGCACACCTAACAAATCAGCATAATCCTCCAGCGTGGGTGCAAGAACAAAATCCTGAAAAGTGAAACATCTCAATGGAGGGTCGTAGAACTGCAGCAGAGCGTGCAACCCATTCAACTCGAACGCAGAAGGTTTACGAACCAAGCTGAGCAATTTACCGTAAGATTTTCTGAACTCATCCCTCACAGAATCACCTACTAAAGCTATCAAACCAGTCAGCCCGAACCACATCAGGGGCAGGGGAACTTGTAAGCCACGGTCTTCCTCAGAGAACCCATAACAAATACAATAGGAGGCGAGAAATCCTGGATCGGGGAAAACGGTACCTGCAACACAGACACACGGTTAATGAAATGCAAATGAGTATGCAAAATAATGTAAAATGCAATCAATGCAGTAGGAGATCAAGGCAACTGTGCTGTGGAGATTCTGTATCAACAAAACCATGACGTCGCTCTGTCAAGAACAACCACTATATCTTATAATAAGAAAAACCTGGTATCGGACCACAAAATATGCTCTGTCAAGAAACAACCATCTGATAGGGCCATATACACAATGACCCTATTTCTGCTCTGTCAAGAACAAACGTCTGATAAATAAGGACCTCTGATACACGACCAAGAAACTCTGCTCTGTCAAGAATAAACATACATCTGCTGATGAAATCTTCAGACCCCAATCATAAATCGGCTCTGTCAAGAACAAACAACTGATGACCAAAACTCTGCTCTGTCAAGAACAAACATCTGGTAATGAGATCCTCAGACCCCAGTCATAAACCTGCTCTGTCAAGAACAAATACACATCTGATGATAAGATCCTCTGATCAAAACCCGCTCTATCAGAACAAATACACATCTGATGATAAGATCCTCTGATCAAAACCTGCTCTATCAAGAACAAATACACATCTGATGATGAGAATCTCTTATCAAAACCTGCTCTATCAAGAACAAATACACATCTGATGATAAGATCCTCTGATCAAAACCTGCTCTATCAATGAACAAATACACATCTGATGATGAGAATCTCTGATCAAAACCTGCTCTATCAGAAGAACAAATACACATCTGATGATAAGATCCTCTAATCAAAACCTGCTCTATCAAGAACAAATACACGTTTGATGATAAGATCCTCTGATCCCAATCAAAAACCTGTTCTGTCAAGAACAATCATATATCTGCAGATGAGAACCTCAGATCCCAACAAAAACTGATCCACTATCAAGAAAACCAGGTGGGTCTGAAGGTCAAAGTTTCCTGCAATAAACCCAACCCTGCTCACAGGTATGGACCTAAACTAACTCAAGTTAGGCATCCTATGCGTTCATCAGCGTCACAGACATTCAAGTAGGGGTGATACGATACCCAGAAGGTGTGGCATCACCAGCTCATGAAGCGGCCTCACTCGGCTGAATCACAAAATGATCGGTCCCCAGAGTCGACAATCCTCCAAACCAGCAACCGTCTCAACCCAAAGGGTTGAAAGAGAAGCCAACCGGGAGAACCTCGTCTGGAGCGTGAGATTTCATGAGACACTAGTGCCTGCAAAGCAAGCACGCGCCCACTAAATTTCCACGACTAATGCTATGTTCACTCAAGCCTGGGTCTGGCTTCTCACTCATCAGAATGCCCTCCCACAACAGCACAGATAATCATATCATACTAAAAATAAAGTGCGGGAAATAATAAAAAAAAATGCGATAAATAAATATAACCCAACAAGTAATCATACAAGGCGCTAGGATTGACCCGCATAGGGAACCGAGAGAACCAGAGACTCTGGGTTCGATCCCACAGTAGAGTCGCCAACTGTCGCTTCCGCGAAAATAAGGTGTCGGCAGAACAGAAGAGTCGCCACCTTTCGTTATTTATCCCTCGGGGCGAGAAAGGAAACGATCGGACAAAACCTGACAAAAAAGGGTAAGACAAGGTCGTCGCAACCGTTGTTTGGGTTCGGGAGTCGGTTACGCAAGGGGAAGGTATTAGCACCCCTCACGTCTGTCGTACTCGACGGGATCACACGCTTGTTGTGTTTACTGGACGGGTTGGTTTATCTATCTACCTATCAAGGCTGGCTTAAACAGAAAAGAAAATGACTCGGCAAAGCGTCGCACTTTATGCCTACGTATTTCTCATCAGAGAATGAGAAATCAGAGTCAACGTAGTTCGGGCCTACGACGGGTTATGGGGAAGGGTGGCTCGCCAATACATCAGTATTGTGCCTACGTACTCCCAATAGATATGAGAGATCAGAGCTTACGTATTTTGGGCTACTACGCTTACGGGGATTCAGATTCATCTGTTTTACCGAGTAGGGTTAAACAACAGTTCCAGCAGTTAGGGACAAAGCCTGTTTGCGTTGGCGCTGAAGTTTAACGACACTCTTTTCTTCAGAAAAGTTTCCTTTGAATTACAGGCCCACGGGGCAAAAAGGTTTGAAGTTTGTTTTCTGTCTTTTACGGAAGAAGTGTTTTTTTATTGTGTTTGCAATTTCAAATCACACTAAAGACTATGACCTGAGAGTGAATGCGTCGCATGTCACCCAAAGGGTACCATACTAACATCCGGACTGTTGAAAAGAAACTCTCCAACAATCCTTTCTCGGGTAGCTTAAGGCTCGTAACGTACGAAAGAAATCATTCATGATTACTGTATCTTAGGCTGTTTGAGATGAGAGAAGAGAACAGGCTCAACTAAATGGAGACTATCAAGTCCTACTGTTGTCATGCCAAGGATTCATCCTATGGTTGAGGTTTGAAACAGGGAACTCCCTAGAATTTATCATGCATAGGTTTCAACCTAAGTTCTATCATCACTTCCTTATCAAAGGGAGTGAGATTTCCTAAGGGATCATGTACAATGATACACAAAAAACAGATAAAGCATCAGCTTAACAGTAAACAGTAATATAGTAAACGACTGTAAAATGCATGCAATGCAAGTGAGGGAGGAAAATGTGTGTGGGGCAGCAGCCTCCACAAGCTCATCTCAACCTCAAGCCAGAATGAAGAACAGTAATCATACAGAAAGATAAACATGCTATCAAGCAACATACAGTAAACTGCAATCATACAGAAGAGAATAAATCATGCTATCAAGCAGAAACAAACCACATGGGCAAGGAGTTGGGCTCTACCGAATACCCGCAAGCAAAGCCATACAGTAACAATTACAAGCAGAGGGAGAAACTCAACCTCTAGTGCAATCATGCTCCTAGATTAAATCAGTCTAGATATGGACTTATTCTAATGCATCAAGCAAGTCAAACAAGGCACATCAATACAGAAAAGAAACAAAGAAGAAAGCAGATCAACTCCTCTCTCAACTCCAAGCCTCAGCTCCTCTGACAGCAACTCAGTCTTCAGACTTCAATCACTCTTGACAAATATCAATTTGCTTCTCCCAGGCTTCAACCTTTCACATAAGTCTCAACTGATTCTTCTTCTTCAAGCTTCATCTTTCCTTAATCAATTCCACCTTCAGGCTTCATTCCTTAGCCACAAGTTATCAACTTGATTCCTTCAGGATCTCCCAGCTTCAAAGCAAGCATCAACTTATCCTTTGATCTTCAGGCTTCAGCTCTCTTCAGTCCATCTCAATTGAATCCTCTCCCTAAGTATCAACTCAGTCTTCAAGCTTCAGCTCTCTTTGCTTTACCAGTCTCAACTTGGTCTTCTCTTCCTACAAGCTTCAGCTTCTCAGAGTGGTCTTCAATCACATGGAAATGTCAACTTCATCCTTCAGTCTTTACTGGATCTTCATTGGGGTCTTCAAGTATCAACTTGCACCTCTTGCTCTTCAAGCTTTAGCTGAAATGGCAATGCTCAGGGAATCATCCTTTTTTATACTCTTCAATGAAGTCTATCATCTTCACACTCAAGCCCCAGCATCTCTCAAGATACTCAAACCAGAAGAAATCACTTAACTGGATAAGCAAGGATATTAAACTGCTTATTGACCACCAAAGGTGACCTATAAGGGTTCAACATCAAAAGAATGGTTCCCTCAAAGGTTCTACTTCCTAGGTACCATCACTTATCCCTCCAAAGGAGGGAGGTGAATACCATGGAAGGACCTTGAATCATGGGGGAGGAGTGGAGGTGAAAGATACCATCCATGTTTGAAGAAAGAAACTTAACTAAGTCTAAGCTCTACTCTAATTCCTAACCCTAAAACAACAACAAAACAAACAAGTCTTCAAGCTCTCAAGCTCTTTATTCAATCCTCAAGTATTCTACTATGCTCCTCCATGCTCCACAAAGCAAGACCAAGCCCACCAAGCCAAGCAAAAGCCCACAAAGCAAGGCAAACAAAATACAAGCCCACAAGGGCAACACAAACAACAATCAACTACAAAATCAATTAAAAATAGTATACTATTATATTAAAATCTAATATAATTTCTAAGGGATCCTATATACCTACCCTTAATACCCTATATGTCCACAATATCTATCTTGACCTAGAAACCCAAAATTCTAGTGTTTATTGTGGACCTATGTTAAGGATTAACCTAAATCTACACAACCTAAAGTCATCTAATCAAAAACTAATCAAAAATTAATCACAAAATTATGGAATAAATCCAGAGGAGGGAGCTAAAGTCCTAATCTAACTATCCTAAAAATAATGGGCCTAAAAATTCAAAGGGAACTAGCTAAACAAAATTCTATAAATCTATGCATCAACATAAAATGAATTAAAATGCTATAAAAAGAGAAAATATACAAAAAATATTAAAAATGCATGAAATGAAAATATTTTGATTTTATTATTTTCTAGACATTAACATGAAATAGGAGAAAAAGTCCCCATGCAAAAATCATCATTTTTCTATTTAATATGAATTTTCAAAGATTAAAGAAAAATGGAGAAAAAGAAATTAAAATGGGAAAACATTGTGTGCAGATAGCAACTATATGCAGTTCAATATGGGAATGGGCCCTAAATGGGGTGTGTGCATATCAAGGCGTGCTAGGCCCAGTTTAATCAGAAAATCAATTCAGAAATCATAGAGAAAAAGAAAAGGACACAGTGCATTTAGCAACAAAAATCAGTTCAAAATTTCAATGGGCCGTGAAAGGGGGGGTGGGGATATCAATCAGTCCAGTAAAGCCACCAAACCTAAGTTTAATGAAACGCCATGTTTTGGTGTGTCTTCAGACTTCTCTTCAAACGTGAGATTAAACCACAGCCCTCAGATTTGACCCTAGTCAATGAGTCCACGCATGATCAAACGGCCATGTCTTCATCTTCTTCCTTCAGCCATGGAAGTGGAGGGAAAAACTCCATAGTTGCAGAGCTTCAATCCCTAATTTGAACTCCATCCAAACTCAACCAAAAGCCATGATTCAAAACCCTAATCCACTCTAAATTCAACCCTGAATCCAACCATATCCTTAGAATCAATTGACATGCCCTTAATCTCTAAACCCGATCCAAGATCAAAACTATGCTCAAACTTCAATTCTAACAATTCTTGAAATTGATTACCTCAAAATGATCACCACCTCACACTGGTTAATTCTTGATATCAAACTCATGTTATAACTCCACTATACATCGTTGTTCTTGATCAAAACAAAAATGGGTGTCACTAACTCAAACTTCACCAATTGCTCTCAAACTTCCCAGAATCCATCCCCTACTTGTCTCTAACCATTCTAACCTAACAATTCTAACTAATCATGCTTAAATTATGGGTGTAGAGGAAAAATTACAAACCTGTCAAAATCTTGATTATCAGATAGGTCAAACCTCCACTTCAACCTCTCAAACTCTTCAGAATCCTTCCTTGATTGATGATAAAGCTTCTGTTTGCAAAAGATTTGATCAAAAAAGCCTGAATCTCCAAACTCGATTGTGATTTGCAGCTCCCAAAATCCAAATGCCAACTCTTCAATTCTTCATGATTTTGCCCTCAAATTGGTATGCACACATTCAGTATGATCAATCGAAGGGGTTGGGATTGAAAGAAGCAATGGAAATGAAGCAGAATGTAGAATTTGATTTCAACTTGCAATGGAAGAAATTGAAATGGCTATCTCACTCTCCTCTCTATTCTCTCACCAACCTTGCATCTGAGCAAGTTCTAATCCATATATAGGATGATTCTAAACCCTCTAGAACCTTCTGGAATCATCCAATGAGAATTTGGGATTCTCATGCCATGAGTTTTTGATTTCATCTCATCTCACATGCCATCTCATGCTATGCCTCTTGCAGCAACTGGTTCTGACCTGAAAATCTCCTTAGATGAGATATATGAGGTGTTAAGATACTTAGCTAGCTTGTACATTGCCTTTCCTTGTGTTTTGCATTTGTACCTTAATATGCAAGTAACCATTTTCCAAAGCAACCCCATGATCTAAGAATCAACTCAAAAATGTGGCTGAACCATTGTTTCTAAAATGTTCTTTGGAGTCAAAATGACCTATTACATGCCATGGTTTGGATGTGTAGCTTGGAAATTTCAATTTCCAACTTTGACTTATTTAACTTATGCCTCCATTTTAGGTCATTTTTACCATTTTGAGCTACAAGCCTTTTCAACATCTCATGACCTCCTTACTAGCCTTAAAACATCATTTTAAGCAAGTTTGATGTTGAAGATTTTTCCATTTGAAGCTTGTAAATAGGAGTTATGGCCTTATGCTTGAAATGACCTATAATCTCCAAATGACCAAAATGCCCTTGACTTGTCAAAGCCATAAGTTGAGTTCTAAAAATCCTATCAAGGACTTCTAGTACTCTCTAGAAAGCTAAGACGATAAGGAACAACATTCATGTTGACCAAAAGTTCATAGGAATCATCCTTCTTGGGCAAAAGTTGGATGCACGTTGGGTGACTTTCAAGGCCCCAGATTCACATACCTCAGATGACCTGTAACTTGTCAAAGTCATAACTTGAGCTCTATAAATCCTATCAAGGACTTATAGTACTCAAATTAAATCTAAGATAAATCTCTACAACATTTATGTTGGGGAGAAGATGAGATGACAATCACATCTTGAGCTAAACTGCCTTGAAGATAGGGGTCAAACTAGGGGATTTTACACTGTCAAGCCTTAGAAACCCTAGCTTGAAACTTCTCAAACTCCTCAATCATGATGAGTTGACCTTGTAATCATCCTTATAGCATCTCAATGCATCAATCCATGATCACATGGCTCTTTAATTAGGTCTCAACCCTCTCCAAATCATCAGTTGACCTAGGGTTGACTCAATCAAACCCTAATTACACCACTCATGGTTGGGTCTCTTTATTCTTGCACAATGACCTATCTAGGCTTCATGATGGCTTTCAAGACATCTCATAAGCTCTCTCAAAGCTTCAAGTCCATCCCCACAGCTTCAGAATCATCTGAGGAGCTCCCACAACTCTCAAGTTAGGAGGCACACAACCTTGGTTTCAACCAATCTCTCTGAGGATCTCTTACTTCTCTGAAAAGGATATCAACCCTTGAACACTTGAATAACCCTCTTGGCTAGCTTCAAACTCTTGTGGTGCTCTTGATTAGTAATCATACCTCTTTGTCTACTGCACACATGTCAATGAAATGCAGATGATAATGCTAATGTGAATGAGATGAACCACAAGCTAGGTAAAGAAATGTTGGTCAAATTTTGGGGTGCAACAGACTCCTTTGTGCTTTCTTTTGCACTTTGTTTTTGATGCTTGTGGTTGAGTGCATTTTATGAGTTCCTTTCTGTCCTCATATAGCCTCCCGTCCTCACTTTGGTTTTGATTTTATTCTCTTTTCATTTGGTTTGGCTTTTGACACTTGTGGTTGATGTTGTTTGACTTAGGTCATTTCATCCCACTTTTGGTGCATCTTTGTGTGGCTTTTCTTTGTTGTTGGATCTTATCTTGTATACTTCTTTCTCTCTTCTTTTCTTGCATTCTCATATGCATGCTTGAGGTTGAGATGAGCTTGTGGAGGCTACTTCCCCACACATATTTCCTCCCTCACTTTCATCCTACTTGTGCATTCTATGTTTGCATTCTTGCATTTTTATGTTCTTTCTTCTTCTTCTTCTTCTTCTTCTTTTGCTTTTCTTTGCCATGCTCTCCATAAGTTTTCTAACCTTTTGAGGTTATGATAGACATTAGGTGCTTAACCATGCATGATAACATTAGGTAGTTCCCTTTTGTATCCCAACTTTAAGTCCACTTTGCATGATAACTTTTAGGATTGAATTAGTCTCCCATTAGTGGTCCTTTCTTCTCTTCTCATCTTCATACAATCTTAACACAGTTAATAAAGATAATGGATGTTGTTCCATGAGCCTTGTACTTGGGAAATGGTGATTAAAAGGTTACCTCTCAATTACCTAGAGTGTTTAGTATACGTCCTTAGAACAATATGCGACACATTCGATCCTAGGTTTTAGACTTTAGTACAACATACATTATGAACACTCAAATTCAAAACACTTCTTCTCTAAAAAACACAAAAACACCTCTAACCTTTTTCATCCTTCGGGATCTTAATCAGGAAATTTTTTTCACATAAAAGACTGTTGTTAACTTTTAGTTCTACCGCAAACGGTAACACCTAAGTCTCCAATGGTCGAGCTGCATACACCAACTGCTAGAACTACTTCTTAACCTTACTCGGGCCTAAAAAACTTTTGAACCAACTGTGGTCTTTTTAGCCCGAACTACGTTTTCTCTAATCTTTCATACCAGATGAAAGTACGTAGGTACAAGACGCGATGTCTTGGAGAGCAACCTTCCCCCCTTTCTCTCGTATTTATCCGAACTACGTTGACTCTGACTTTCCCATTGCACGAGGGAATACGTAGGCACAGAGCGGTGATGCTCTGCCGAGTCTCTTTCCTTTCTTTTCTTTTGTCCCTTGACCTTTAGTGTAGATAGATGATCACCCTTTTAGATAGACAATAATGTGTGGATCCCGTCGAGTACGACGGACGTGAGGGGTGCTAATACCTTCCCCTTGCGTAACCGACTCCCTAATCCAGACTCGATTGCGATGACCTTGTCTTTCCATTTTTGTTAGGTTTTTCCGATCGTTTCCTTTCCCTCTCTTTGGGATAAATAATGAAAGGTGGCGACTCTTTTGTTTTCTGTCGGGTGTTTTTCGCAGTTGCGACAACTGGCGACTCTGCTGGGGACTCTGGTTCCCTATGCGAGTCAATCCTAGCGCTTGTTTGTTTATTTTTGGGTGTTGTATAAATGTGCTTTATTTACTTCCGCATTTATTTACCGCATTGTATCATTATTGTTGTGCTGTGGGGAGGGAATTTCTGATGAGTGATAAGTCGGACCCGGGCTTGAGTATAAACCTAGCTTTAGTAGTGGAGATTAGTGGGGGGCTTGCTTGCTTAACAGTTACAGTTTCCCATGAAATTCACACTCAGACGAGATTCTCTTTGATGACTTCTCATCTGGCCCTTAGGGCTCGACGGGATGTTAGATCTGAGGATTGTCGACTCTAGGAACCGATCATTCGTGATTCAGCTAAGTGAGGCCTCTTCGTGAGATGATGATGCCAAACCAGAAATGGTGAACGCATCATCATTTCTCGAAAGTTTGTGATGCTGATGAACGCATAGGATGCTGAACCTTGTCAGTGGATAGGTCTATACCTGTGAGAGGGATTGGGTTGTGCAGGAAACCTTGGCTTTCAGACTACCCGGTTCTTTACAAGTGTGAATCTGTGTTCCTGATATTAGTGGGTCCTATTGTCGATACTTTGCTCTTGCTAAAGCGAAGCACTGGTTCTTCTCGACCAACAACACAACAATCTTGATCCCCTGTTTGCATTTGCATTTTCATTTTCATCTGCATTTCATTAACATGTATTTGTGTTGCAGGTGCACATTTCTCCTCCGATTCTAGTGATCTTGCTATGGAGCCCTTGAAGAGAACAGTAACTTACAGGTTCCCTACCCCAGATATCAGTTCTTTGTGGAGTCTGATTGCTTTGGGTGACAGGGAGGTGATGGAGGATTTTAGGCAGTCTTATGGGAGATTGGTGAAGTTTGTCTACAAGCCTTCAGCATACGAGATTAGTGGTGTCTATACTCTCTTGCAGTTCTATGATGCCCAATTGAGATGCTTCGTCTTTCCTGACTATGTCCTTGCTCCTACTCTAGAGGAGTATTCTGAGTTGTTAGGAGTACCTCTTATTGATCAGATGTCGTTTGTCCATGTTGATACCGAGCCTGATCTGGCTAAGCTTGCTATTATATTACACTTGGACGCTTCAGAGTTGAAGGGGAAGTTGGTTAAGAAGAGTGGGACATATGGTTTTCTTTTTCCTTTTCTGGTGGAGAAAGCTCAGCATTTCGCCAAGGATGGATGTTGGATTGTGTTTGGCGCCATTCTAGCTCTTTGTATATATGGCATTGTATTATTTCCGAATCTGCCAGACTTTGTAGATGTGGATGCTTTCTATTTGCTAGCTTCAGGGAACCTGGTACCCACACTTCTGGAAGATGTTTATCATTCTGTGCACCATAAGAATGAGAAACGAAGGGGAACGAATGTATCTTGTTGTGTCCCTTTATTATACAGGTGGTTTTTTCGTCACATGCCCAAGGCAGGTCTGTTTGTTGCTACCGCTAGTACTTCAGAGTGGTCTGATAGGTTGATGGGTTTGTCTACAAAGAATATTACCTAGTTTGACAGAGACTTGCTTGGTACAAACATTATTTATAGTTGCGGTGGATTTCCTAACGTCCCTTTGGTCGGAAGGAAATGTTGCATCAACTATAACCCTTCTTTATTGATCAGACAGTTTGGCTATGCACTGAGGGAGCCTCCTAAGGAATAGGAGATACAGGAATCTCTGTATCTCACTGGTTTATTGGAGGGTGATGCCTTAGCCAGATTAGAGCATGCTTGGAGTAGTATTCATCGGAGAGGGAAAGTAGCCTTGGGGAAGAGTAACAACCGAGCATATGACCCTTACCTGACTTGGATTCATGATAGAGTTGCAAAGTTTCTAATGTCGTATCCTTCAGTTGCACCTTTGTATCCTCTCATGATTGAGGAACCCACTACCGTAGACATTCAGAAATACAATCAGTTGTTGTTTGAGAAGGAAGAGTTGAGAAAGGCTAATGAGGAATTGGAGAAAGAAATCATTCAGCTTCGAAGTGAGAAGATTAATGTTGTTCATTCCTTCAAGAAACAAATTGAGCCTGTAAACAAATTGGGTACGAATCTGACAAAGGAAACCAATTCTCGGGAGCGTTTGGGTTTGGATTTCAAGGTTGTCAATAGTGTTCTTGCTACTAAGAAGGAAGAGTTGGATAGAGCTTACTTGAGGATTTCCAAGTTTGAGAACCAATGGAATGCCATGCTCACCAACAATAAAGAGCGCAAAGACAGGTTGAAACTATAAATTAACAGGTTGAAGACACAACTCAATGCCAAAGACGGGGAGATTGCAGCAGAGGCATCACTTAGAAGGGATAGTGAATACAGGTTGAACAAAGCGATTGGAAACTTGAAGGATCTCAGGTTGAGAGCTGATTCCAAGAGATGTAGGCTTGAGGTGTGTTTCGGGGAAGGAGCTTGGGAAGACCATGTTGAGAGTCTACATCATACTGTCAGTCAGCAAGAGTTGCTTATTCAGGGATTGCTTGCTAGGCCAGATCATCCTAAGACGCTGGAGTTGCTAGAGGACTTCCGAGCTCGTCATACAGCTTGACTATCTTGTTTATCTCTGTTGTAGTTTGATGCTTATTGTTTGTTGTACTGACCATCACCAGGCTTGTTGGTTGAGATCTTTTCCTTATTGTACTCAGTTGTAGCTTGTACATTGCTTGTCGGCCTGTGATTATATACGAGGAGTTTCTGTTCTTTTCTTGTCCGTAGGGTTCTCCATTGTTGTGTTTTTCCCGTAAACTAGAATCGAGGGGGAAATTTCCCTGTTGCATACATACATGTCTGCATTTTTGCATTTTTCGCATTGCAGGTGCATCGGAACTGTTAATCTTATTTTCCTGTGGTTTACTAGTGTTTCAGGATTGCTAATCTAACGACTCACCGGTACGCAACAAGGGGGAATCAGAAGAGAGTAATGGAGTAGATGCAAGCAGAGATGCAGGAAATGAGGGACCGGATGGCCCAGTTCATGGAGGTGATGTAAGGAGTGGCTAATGGACAAGAGCAACTCCGGACTCTAGTGCAGCCCTTGATTGCACGTGTGGATGGAAACATTGTGTTGCATGGTGGGGACGTTGTTAACCCTCCCCGTATTGAGACTCCTCAAGTTGATAATTACATGCCTACCTTAATCATCCCTACTGCTGGAGGGAGTGGTCATGCTGCTGGTGCCGGTAATGTTGTAGGTTTCAACAACACTGGTTTTGGTAATGGTGGTAATGGTAATGGGAATGGTTATGGTCCTGACACCACTTGTGCTATACATGGTAATATGGATCACCTCTGGAATGAAGACAGACAAGAGGATATGTTCTTGTCGAGGGTTGTGGCTACTGAGTTACCCTCTGAAGCTGATAAGAGGATTAAGATGATTGAAGAAAAAATGAAGTCTCTGGAAAGTCAAAACTCTGTGGGCCTTGATATGGCTAACTTGGGACTGATCCCGGACTTGAGAGTTTCGCCGAGGTTCAAAGTCCCAGACTTTGATAAATACAAGGGTACTACCTGCCCGAGAGTTCATCTGAGATCCTACTACCGTAAGATGTCTTCCTACTCAGCCAACGAGAAATTGCTCATGTGTTTCTTCCAGGATAGTCTGTCTGGTCCTTCGTTGGAATGGTACATGAGCCTGGAACCCATGAATGTCCGTAGTTGGAGGGATTTGGCCGAGGCCTTTGTGAAACATTATCAATACAACAGTGACCTTGCTCCCAACAGGGTCCAGCTTCAGAATATTTCACAAAAGAGCAATTAATGTTTCAAAGAATATGCTCAAAGATGGCGGGAGTTAGCAGCCAGGGTGCAGCCGTCTATGGTGGAACATGAGCTCATTGATATGTTTGTCGCCACTATGCCAGATGTTTATTATGAAAAGCTCATTAGCAGCATGTCGGGTAGTTTCTCTGACTTAATCATCACCGAAGAGAGGGTGGAAATGGTATCAAGTTAGGGAAGATAAATGCTGGTGAAATGCCCTCAGCTGGAGGAGGTAAGAAGGTGTTCGGTAACAAGAGAAAAGAAGGAGATACTAATTTTGTGTCCAGTTCACGTGGGAGAGGAAGAGGCCAGAATTGGCAGCAACAACAGATTGCCAGTATTACAATTCCCGCAGTTCAGCAACAACCACAACAACAACAACGTCAGTAGAATCAACAAGGCTACAGAAGATATCTGGATCGGGCTCAGGCGTCAAATAGATGATTTGATACACCGCCGATGCTGTATTCCCAGTTATTGCAAGCTTTGTTGCAATTACAGCTTATCCAGAAAAGAACCTTGGCTCCATTAACAGGTACGCCTCCGCCCGGGTATGACGCAAACGCTCGCTGTGAGTTTCATTCTGGTGCCCCGGGGCATAACATCGTTAATTGGAAAGCCTTTAAGCATAAGGTTCAGTACATGATTGACAATAAAGCAATTAACTTCTCCAATGATGTTCCTAATGCAGTACAAAATCCCATGCTGAATCATGGGTGTAACCCGGTGAACTGACTTTAAACAATGTTGCGGATAGCAAGAGTCGCCACCGACTTTTATTTTATCCATAAGGAAAGGTTATAAAAGAACAGGAAAGACCTTAGAGAATATTTTGGGTCCGGGGGGTAGGTTATGAAAAGGGAAGGTGTTAGCACCCTTTTCATCCATGGTTATCCATGGGCTCTTAGGTACTTAAGCTCACTTGAAGTCTTGGAAGTCCATTTAGCCTGATTAAAGTCAAAACCCTAGTTTTGGATGCACTGCTTAGGAGGTGCATTGTCTGAGGGAATTGTCAACTCTTCTGACCAATTGTGAATTTTGTGAACCTTGTGAACCTTCTTGGAACACAAAGTCTTGTATTGTGAGGGCAAATTTTGGGGTGCAACAGCTGCCCCTGTTCAATTTTCTGAAACCTGAGGGGTTAGATTGGTATATTTGCCAGTCGTAACCTGGAAGGTTGAAGGGGATTGAACACAAAAGCCCAAAAATTTGCACTCACCAGTGCATGGAGTGATATTGATGGTTGGTTGAACATGATTGAGTGGGCTTAAAGATGCCACTAGGGGAAAGTTCTTCAGTAGTATAATGAGAACTGTCAGGAGTCTGGAGTAATACTGATGTAACAGCATGTCTTCATGAGGATAGAGCAATCAATAATGATAACCCTAAAGCAGTCTTGAAGTGATAAATCTGACCTCAGGAGGATAGAGCAATCAATAGCTCTAAAGCAGTCTTGAAGTAATAATGGCTTCAGGAGGATAGAGCAATCAATAGCTCTAAAGCAGTCTTGAAGTAATAGAATGGCTTCAGTAGGATAGAGCAATCAACAGCTCTAAAGCAGTCTTGAAATAATAATGTGATATGTCTTCAGGAGGATAGAGCAATCAATAGCTCTAAAGCAGTCTTGAAGTAATGATTTCAGGAGGATAGAGCAATGGATAGCTCTAAAGCAGTCTTGAAATAATAATGTAATTTCAGGAGGATAGAGCAATGGATAACTCTAAAGCAGTCTTGAAATAATTAGATGGCTTCAGGAGGATAGAGCAATGAATAGCTCTAAAGCAGTCTTGAAGTAGTAATATGACCTCATGAGGATAGAGCAATGAATAGCTCTAAAGCAGTCTTGAAGTAATAGGATGATTTCAGGAGGATAGAGCAATCAGTAGCTCTAAAGCAGTCTTGAAGTCATGAGAGGCTATCAGGAGGATAAAATAACCCTGAGGTTACAATAAAGCAGTCCCAAAGTAATAAGAAGCTCATCAGGAGGATAAAGTAACCCTGAGGTTACAATAAAGCAGTCCCAAAGATCATAAGCTTGTTTGTTGGATAATTAACCTGAAAACAAGGTAGCATTCTGTATAACAACATTAGTTTATGCTTTATGTATGCATGTATGACATGATGCACTTAGGTAATGTACTATAGACATATATGTTATGGTATGATGTAAATGATGTATGTATGATATGACACTGCCGGAAGTGTCTGGATATCCTTGTATAACAACTGCTGGCCAAGGAAAATAAATCCCGATTCGTTGTTGAAGAATATATAACCCTCCGTCTGCTGGGGATAACAAGGTATAGATAACCTCCCGTTGTTGGGGATAACAAGGTATAGATAACCTCCCGTTGTTGGGGATAGCAGGGTATAGATAACCTTCGTTTTCGTTTGATAGTAGGATAAGTATAACATCCCGTCTTCGTTCATCGTGCCTTTATTGGAAATTAATTTCCCGTATATCCGTATGAGGATAAAAGGGATGGATATAAATTCCAGGGGAGATTAGACTTTGTGAAAATGGATTAGTCCTACTGATGGTTTGTAACTGTCTTGTAAAGATGAACCGGCGAAGCTTCGTTGAAATCCTGCCCTCGTTCGTCCTTAGTAAATACTATTACTGCATTTTCATGCATTTCTGGTAAACATCAATCATATTAAAAGGCATACATACATTCAAACACAACCAATGGACGTTTCGCTTATGTAAATAGGGTAAAAGTGAATCTGGATTCAAAAGATGGAATTTATTTATATCAAAAGTGACCCATACACGGGTAAGTTTGTACAAGGAGACATAAACCCTAGTAAGAGAATTTTGTCATGAAGTTTTACAAAAAGAATCAGCTATGTGGGAAATAATCCTATTGAGTTTCAATTCTACTATTGCCACTCAAGTATCTCATCTTCTTGCTGTTGAGACGAAAACGATTGGATTGAGCTTTATCTGTTTGAGCTTGAGTAAGTAGTACAACTGGTTGCAGTTTCATGAGTGATCCAAACGAGACATAGTCATACGCTTTAATCCCTAACTTTTGCCTGGATTGCCCTTTCAGGTTTTCAATCCACCGGGATACCCTTTTTTGCCCAAGCCGCCTTTTCAGGTTTTCGACTTGCCGGGTGTACATCTTTTTATATATATATCCCTAATTTTTGCCCAAACCCTTTTGGTTTGCCGGGATGCCCTTATTTTTGCCTAGGCCTGTCAACCTAGCGGGTCTCTTTTTATGCGTAGTATTTTTTAACTATGTCTGCGTTTACAGGTTGTGGGAAGTCTTCACCATCCATTGTAGTCAGTATCATGGCACCTCCTGAGAACACTGTCTTGACTACCAATGGTCCCTCATATGTTGGAGTCCACTTGCCCCTTCAGTGTCAATCTCATTGCAGTATGCAGGCTTCTCAAATCTATCAATGGTAATCTTGGGAGCTTCATCATCCCAGCTGATCTCAAACATAGATGACATGGTGGCCAATGCGTCTGCCAATTGATTCTCTCTTCGTGGAATATGTCCAAAAGTAATCTCTTTGAAATGTGGGATCAAAGACAACACATGTTCTCTGTAAGGAATGAGATTATCATGCTTTGTATCCCAATCTCCTTTAATCTGACTTACTACCAGAGCTGAATCTCCATACACCTCAAGGAACTGAATCTTCATATCAATAGCAATTTGCATACCCATGATACATGCCTCATACTCAGCCATGTTATTGGTACAATAGAAACAAAGTCTGGCAGTAATCGGGGTATGACAACCTTCAGGGGAACTAATCACAACACCAACACCATTACCATGTGCATTGGAGGCACCATCAAAAACCATAGTCCATCGGGATCCTTGTTCAGGTCCGTCATATTGTCCAGGTTCTTTGGTAACAGACATAATGTCTTCATCAGGGAACTCAAAATTCATTGACTGGTAATCACCTACTGCTTGATGAGCCAAATGATCAGCAACAACACTCCCCTTAATGGCCTTCTGAGTAGTATACTGTATATCATATTCCGTCAAGATCATTTGCCATCTTGCAATTCTTCCGGAGAGAGCAGGTTTCTCAAATATGTACTTGATTGGATCCATCTTCGAAATCAACAAGGTAGTATGGGTCAACATATACTGTCTTAGTCGGCGAGCAGCCCATGCCAAAGCGCAGCAAGTTTTCTCGAGCAGTGAGTATCTTGTTTCACAGTCGGTAAACTTTTTGCTAAGGTAGTATATTGCCTGCTCTTTTCGACCAGACTCGTCATGTTGCCCCAATACACACCCCATTGAGTTGTCTAATACTGTTAAATACATAATCAAGGGTCTTCCATCAACTGGTGGCATTAAAATTGGAGGTTCTAGCAAATATCTCTTGATTTCATCAAAGGCAGTCTGGCACTCATCATTCCATTCCATCATCTGATCTTTCTTCAACAACTTGAAGATTGGCTCACAGATGGTAGTTAATTGGGAAATAAATCTTGCAATGTAGTTCAATCGTCCCAAGAAACCTCTAACCTCCTTCTCAGTACGGGGAGCTGGCATCTCTCGTATAGCTTTCACTTTTGCAGGATCCACTTCAATACCTTTTCCACTGACAATGAAACCCAGGAGCTTTCCAGATCTAACTCCAAAAGTACACTTGTTTGGATTTAATCTCAACCTGTATTTCTTCAACCTCTCAAACAACTTGTGCAGATGATCAAGATGTTGTTCTTCATTCTGAGACCTGGCTATCATATCATCCACATATACCTCTATCTCATGATGAATCATATCATGAAACAAAGCCACCATAGCACGCTGATATGTTGCCCCTGCATTCTTCAAACCAAATGGCATTACCTTATAGCAAAAGGTGCCCCACTGTGTCACAAATGTAGTCTTCTCCATATCTTCAGGTGCCATCTTGATTTGATTGTAACCAGAGAAACCATCCATAAAAGAGAATACCTTATGCTGAGCAGTGTTGTCTACCAGAATATCAATATGAGGAAGTGGAAAGTCATCTTTAGGGCTAGCCTTGTTCAGATCTCTGTAGTCTACACACATACGTACCTTACCATCTTTCTTAGGAACTGGTACCACATTTGCAACCCACTGAGGATAAGAAGTTACGGCCAAGAATCCTGCATTGAACTGTTTCATTACCTCTGCTTTGATCTTTTCTGACATTTCAGGACGCATACGACGAACCTTCTGCTTCTTTGGACGACAATCTTCTTTCACTGGCAAACGGTGAACCACAATGTCTGTATCCAACCCTGGCATATCTTCATAAGACCAAGCAAAGATCTCCACATAGTCATGTAGCATCTGAATCAACCTGCTCTTGACACTGTCCTCTAAATCAGCCCCTATCTGGACCTCTTTTCTGTTTTCTTCAGTTCCCAGATTCACAACTTCGACTGGCTCTTCATGTGGCTGTATAGCTTTCTCTTCTTGTTGTAACAACCTAGCAAGCCCTACAGGTATTTCACAATCGTCCTCGTTTCCGTCTTCAGTTTGATAGATCGGATTCTCGAAATTGTAATTGGCAATAGTAGAACTGTTATCAACTGGATCCAGAGTGGATGAGGATCTGCATTTTAGTGACGTGGGTGTGTGTAAGAACACATAGCTGATAAAGCAAAAATAAAAGAAAAAGAAATACAAGGAACACAATATTTACGAAAACGAAACGTCCACTGATTTTATTGAATGAAGTATGCAAATGAAATGACAACCCGTAACAAGCACACCATTGTGCCCCGGGTAAGGCACATGGCTTGAAAGTTTTAATTGTTCCAGAAATTATAAATTTAAAAACATAACACAGTAATAGTATTTACTCCTGACTAAAGGAGATAGGGATAACATCTTCAGCTGTCCAATTATTGAGTCCAGCACCCACAGTAGGAAAAATCCATGCCTCCAAGTTGTAGTCTTCATCTTGATCTCCCACAGCATTGATAACCCCTTGATTGGTGATACGAACAGCACGGGCACGACGGACAGCCTTCTGGGACTCTGCAGTGAAACCCAAACCAACCTTGTCAGACTTGTATGGAATATCAGGAAGCTGACCCCAAATAGTACAACCACCTTCTTCCACCACAGCTTTTGCATCATTGAGGGAGGCCATTGCCATTGTTGGAGGGTTTCTGATGACCACAGGAACCTTCTTCACAGCAGGAGGAGTCACACAATCCTTAACAGCCCAGGGAACCACTTCAAATGACTGACATGGAGTTTCAATGTATTCACCTTCTACTTCCAGATACTTGAAAGTGTTTACATGGCTGACAAAGTATTCTTCCTCTCCAAAGACAGTAACAACTTTTCCATTCACCGGATATCTCAACTTTTGATGTAATGTGGAGGTCACAGCACCTGCCCCATGGATCCAGGGACGACCAAGCAGACATGAGTACGAAGGACGAATATCCATCACATAGAATGTAGCAGTGAACACCTGAGAGCCAACCTTAATTGGAAGATCAATTTCCCCATGCACTACTCTTCTAGAACCATCAAAAGCCTTTACCACAATATTACTGGGCTTCAATACCGTATCTTCAGGACTCAGCTTGTTCAGGACTTCCTTAGGCAACACATTCAGAGAGGAACCATTGTCTATCAGCACATGAGACAGGGTAGTGCCCCTGCATTCAATTGAAATATGCAAGGCCCTGTTATGATCCCTCTTGGCAGGGGTCAAGTCAGCATCAGAAAATCCTAACCCGTTGTCATAGGTCAGGTGAGCAACACAATTCTCAAACTGGTCCACAGAAATTGCACTGGGTACATGAGCCATCTTTAGAAACTCGATCAATGACTTGGCATGAGCCTCAGAACATAATAACAGGGAGAGCATAGAAATCTTTGAGGGAGTATGCCCCAGCTGATCAACAATATCATAATCACTCTTGCGAATGATTTTCAATACTTCTTCCATCTGCTTAGAGAGGTCATCAGCAGCTGGCACATCAGTAGATACAGGCTCAATAACAGGACCCTTGCCCCGAGCATCAGTGGTGGAAGTAACAGCAGGAGTAACCGCACTCTTAGAAGCAACTGGAGGAGAGAAGACTCTTCCACTACGAGTGATCTTGCTAGATCCAGCAATATTATCAATGTCAACAGGCATATCAGGTAAAGGCTCCTGCTTGACACCATGGATGTAAACATCAGACCCGTAGTGCCAAGGCACCGCTTTGTCAGATGTATAAGGAATAGGACCAGGAGTGGTAATGATCAGAGGAGCTACTCTGGCTTCAGCAACAACTTTCACAGGACCTTCAGCAGTAATCTTAATTGGGCCCTGATGAGTGATTTTAATGGGACCCTTTGAAGTGATTCTTAGTGGTACTTTGTCAACCATGTCAACCTCTTCAATCTTCTTACCCTGAGTCAGATGATGCACCATACTTTCTACAGATGCTGGTCTTCTTTCAAACACTATAGTATATTTATCCATGAGACGTTGAATCCCATCTCTCAAAATGAAGCAACTATCCGGCTTATAGGTACAATATAGACAATCTTCATGACAACCTGGAAAGATCCCAGCTTGTACTAACCTCTTTTTGATAACAGACAATGGTGTGCTCAACTCCATAACTGAATAGACATGCAGATCTTCATCAATATCTTCATCAATGGCGTTGACAGTCTTCTCGTGATTTGGCATTGGAGCTGTAATCACATTTGGAGTACCTGGTGGATCAAACTCAATTTCTCCAGCATCAATCATATCCTGAATTTTGTTCTTCAAGACCCAGCAGTTATTAGTATCATGTCCTGGACAGTTTGAATGATATGCACATCGTGCATTGGGATTGTACTTGGGAGAGGTAACATTGGGATTCTGAGGAGCCTCCCTCAGGGTAATAAGTTCAGCCTTCCACAAGTGTTGCAATGCCTGAGCCATTGACATGTTGATCTTCGTGAACTGTCTTCTAGCCCTCTGTTGGTTGCCTTGAGGCTGCTCTGTTGTTACAGGAGTTGGATTTGAAATATGAACTGCACTAACAGACTGATGCCTTCTGTTACGATCAGGCTGACCATACACAGCATTAGATTCTTTCTTCCCAGTGGGAGGCTTCTTTGCAGCACCTAATGAAGAAGTGCCCACTTGGATCTTACCACTCTTGATACCATTCTCTACTCGCTCTCCTGTCATGATCAACTCAGTGAAGCCAGATGATGAGCTTCCAATGAGATGACTGTAAAACGGACCATTCAGCGTACACATGAACATATCAACCAACTCCCTATCAGTCAAAGGGGGTTGAACTCTTCCAGCTAAGTCTCTCCACTTCTGAGCATACTCCTTAAAGCTTTCTTTGGCACCCATAGACATGCTTTGAAGCTGCATGCGAGTGGGGGCTAAGTCAGCATTGTATTGATACTGCTTGTAGAAAGCTTCAGCAAGGTCATTCCAATCTCTGATGTTGACACTCTCCAACTGATAATACCACTCTAGCTGAGCTCCAGCTAAACTCTCTTGAAAGAAATGGATCCACAACTTTTTATCAGCAGTGTGGGGTTGCATTCTTCTGACATAAGACCTCAGATGCAATTTGGGACAAGAGACCCCATCATAGACAACAAATGTAGGAACTTTGAACCCAATGGGTATGACCACCCCAGATATCAAGCTCAAATCCTCAAAATCCAGCCCAGATGATTTCTGTAATTCCATAGCATCCATTCTATCCACCAGCATCTTGAATTTGTCTTCGTTAGGCTCATGGTAGTAGTTAGCCTCAGAATCAGAGTCCCCCATAGTGTTGTGGAGACTGCCTCTCTCCTGCTCAGATTCTTCAGATTCATAGTCTTCAACATGTTCCTTGGTCTTGACAGGACCTTTGAACCTTCTTCCCATGTTGAGCAACCCAGCAGACCTTCTAGCCTTCTTAGTCTTCTTGGCCAGCAGTGTCTTCAATTCATCCTGCCCCTTGGATAGGTTCAGGATCAGCTCTTGGAACTGTTCATTCTGTGCCTGGAGATCCTTAACTGATTGTTCAAGAGCCATTGCTGAAATAAACAGCGAGAAGATGAGAAACCTGTGCACAATTATAAACCTGTGATGCAATGATATGGGAATGCATATGCAATGTTTTCAAGGACCGCAGGATTTAAATTTGCTTAAACAAACAAGAAAGTAACTTTTTATTAGTAATAACTTGTTTTGCCTTTTAGGCTTACAAAAATGAAAACGAAATAAGTACAAAAGATGGGGTTTTAAGTCTCCCATGGACGTTTCCTCTTTGTGTTGAGGTATGAGTTGAGGTTTCGTTCCTCATGAAGTAGCTTTGTTAGCTCTAGGATCCTTGCTTGGCTTGCTTTGTAATGAGCCTCGAAAGTATCCCTTTGCTCTTTCAGTTGGATCCATGATCTCTGCAAGTCTTCCATATCAGTAGGCATGTCTGGGTGAAGGATGGTATAAGCTGTGTCTCCTTCAGCAACAGGTTCCATGGTAACTGGTAGGACGGCAGGATATGGCATCATGAGTGTCTGAGCACGAGATCGTACCCATCTGAGATAAGCCTCCATAGGAATAGTGTACTTAGGCTCCAGTGTCTTGCTGTCAATCCTGTTTACCTTTCCCCAAGCTCGTATGAATCTCTGACGGTAACCCTGAAGATCGTTGTCGTAGTCAAACACAATGCCCTGAATCAACATGTCATGTGGACCATCGCTCCGGGCGTAACCAAACTGTCGTAAAGCTAGAGATGGGTTGTAGGTGATGCCTCCTCTTATGCCTAGAAGTGGCACATTAGGAAACTCCCCACAACGGTCAATGATGGTGACATTCTCCATAGATCTGGAGCACCAATGAATGTCTGAGTGAGATAGTGACATGACCCTCTTGGACCATCTGAACCCTTGCTCATTCTTCATTACTGAGCGAGGAAGGTGAGAAATAAACCACCTAGAGAGCAAAGGTATGCAGCACATCAAAGTTCCTCTTGCCCTTGTAGTACGGGTGTGAAGAGAATGTAGGATGTCTCCAAGCAATGTAGGCACTGGATTGTGACTCAGGAAAATGTTGATGGCATGAACATCTATGAACTGATCTGGATTGGGGAACAACACTAAGCCATATATCAGCAAGGCTAAGATCTCCTCAAAAGCATCATAGCTCATGGCCTTCAAGAACATTTGAGCTTTATCCATTAATACCTTGGCAAGAATACCCTTGACTCCGCTTCTCGTCTCTAGAACAATGTCAGACTTCTTCAGATGTAGAGCTGCAGCAATAACTTCAGGTTTAAGCTCCTTCTCCAAACCTGTGAATGGTTTCTGATCAAGAACAGGGATACCCAGAAGTTTAGAGAACTCCTCCATGGTTGGAACTAACTGATAATCAAGAAATGTAAAGCAATGGTGCTTAGGGTCAAAGAACTGAAACAGCACACTCATCATGTCTTCACTGAACCCTGAAGTAACTAGATCCAATAAGTGACCATGTCTCTTGTTGAACTGGGAATGATCAGGCACTAAGGAAACCAACTCCTTGAGCTTAGCAGGTATCCCTACAAAGTTGATCCTGATGGTGTTTCTACGAGCAGAAGCCATGACCTGCAACAAAGAACAAAGATAAATCCTTTGGTCCTTGAAATGGTTAGGGAAAATGATATGCTTATGATGCATGATGATGTCATGATGTTCAATCACAAACATGTGGCACACACAAACAAGTCACACAATTGCCCTAGGTTTAAAGGCTTGCATGAGATTTAAAGGTAAGTACCCTCCCCTGAAGTTAGATGGTTCATCCTGTCCTACAAAAGTAGCCAGGTTCTAAGGGATCTCAATATCATTGATCCTTCACAAGGGTGGTTGTTCAGAAGGCAACTTACTTGCCAACCAAAACCCTCCAAGTTTAAGATCTCAATGAGCGTAGTATCGAGTGTCAACCAACTTCAGTCTGCACCAAAGCCGGTTACCTCACTACTTTCTAAAGGCCAAGATGAGTTAACTAGGGTTCTAAAAGTCAGTTAGTGCATTGACAACATATGGCAGCCTCAATATTATCCTCAACTTGACTTAAGGAATATAAGCACCAACCAAGAAGTCGCACTAACTATGGCCACCAGATCAACCGTATCGATATACGTCGTACAGTTTCCTTGGTCTATTGCCATTTACCTAAGGTACACTAGATCCGGGTTAGGACCTTTCACACATAAGAGCACCCCAACAATATAATAATAAAGCAAACAAAGCAAACAATTTAAAGTGATCTTAATTCCTAAGGGTACCCCTCTTAAATAGATCCCCAGCAGAGTCGCCAGTTCTGTAACCCGGTGAACTGACTTTAAACAATGTTGCGGATAGCAAGAGTCGCCACCGACTTTTATTTTATCCATAAGGAAAGGTTATAAAAGAACAGGAAAGACCTTAGAGAATATTTTGGGTCCGGGGGGTAGGTTATGAAAAGGGAAGGTGTTAGCACCCTTTTCATCCATGGTTATCCATGGGCTCTTAGGTACTTAAGCTCACTTGAAGTCTTGGAAGTCCATTTAGCCTGATTAAAGTCAAAACCCTAGTTTTGGATGCACTGCTTAGGAGGTGCATTGTCTGAGGGAATTGTCAACTCTTCTGACCAATTGTGAATTTTGTGAACCTTGTGAACCTTCTTGGAACACAAAGTCTTGTATTGTGAGGGCAAATTTTGGGGTGCAACAATGGGCAAGCTGGGTTTAATGCAATTATCGAGGAGGATGTTTTGGACTTGCTAACAGATGTTAATGAGCTGAAGACACCCTTGAGCTTTGTGAAAGCCAGATTGTTGAGGGGGGTGTTTTCCCAGGTTGTGCTGAAAATTATGTTGAGTGTCTAGTTAAGCCTGAGGGATGTGGGTGTTGCACCCTAAAATTTGCTCAACCTATTTCACCTGGTTTATGTTTCAATTGCATTGTCATTTGCATAATAAGTCATGTACATAGTCTAATCATTTGCATAGCATATCATAGCAAGTCATCCAACAAGGGATCAAGGTGTCTATCAAGAGAAGAAGTCTAGCTAGGGATTTTATTCAAGCTCAAGACCATCCAAGTAATCAAGAAAGAGTTGAAGCTTTGAAAAGTTTGAGGGTCAACCAGTGGATTTCTCTCCTAATCTTGGGGAGTTGAATGAATGTGTTAGTCATGACTGAGGGTATGGAATGTGTATAAAGATCATGGAAGATCTAGAGGGTCATTTTGAAGATGAGACAAGTCATTGATACAAGTACAAGAGCCACAGTTAAGGTGCAGTCAACTAGGGTTTCATCTGGGTCAACTGAGTGATTGAAGAGCATCAAGGCTTAATTGGAGGATGTGGGATTCATGAATTGATATGTGGATACACGTGTGGTGTTGTTCCAAGGAGAAATCAAAAGGAATCAAGAAGAAGAGGAATTACCAAATTAGGGTTTTAGTGTAAAATCCCCTGATTTAGGTCTAACTTCCAAGCCAGATAAGTCAAAATGCAAGCTTCAAATGAATTATTGGTCAACATGAAACTTGTAGATCTTGATCTTAGCTTTAATTTGAGTACTAGAGGTCTTCAAGAAGATTTGTAGGACTCAAGTTATGGTTCTTGCAAGTTATGGGTCCCCAGAGGACACTGAAATTTATCTGTGAAAGTCACTTGACTTCCAAGCAATTTTTGCCCATTAAGGAATTTTTCAAATGGATTCTTGGCCAACATAAGAGTTGTAGATCTTGATCTTAGCTTTAATTTGAGTACTATAAGTCCTCAAGAGGATTTGTAGAATTCAAGTTATGGTCTTGGCAATCTAGGGGTATTTTGGGAAAGTTGAATTACAGGTCATTTTTCAACATAGGTCAAAATCTCCATCTTCCACTCCTCAAATGGAAACATGTTCAACATGAGATGTGTTCAAAATGATGTTTTTAGGCTAGATAAGAGGTCATGAGAGTTTGGAATGGCTTTCTTCATCAAGTCACCAAAATGGCCTAAAATGAAGGTGAAATTTAAATGAACCAAAGTTGAAAATTGGGGTTTTTGATCTACAAACCCAAACTAAGCCATATGACATATCAATTTGATTGTAAAATGCATTTTGAGAACATTGACATTGCCATAATTTTTAATTGAGGGTTATTGTTATGACTTGCTTTGTAAATGGGCTACTTGCATCATAAGGCACAATTGCAAAACCACACTTCAAGGCATAACCAAGGCTCCCTTCCATCCTAACACATCCAATATCTCATTAGAAGACAATTTGGATCAGAATTGAGTAGAATTGCAAGCTGCTACATGAGCTGGTATGAGTGCATAGCATGACATGAGATCTCATGACATGAGAAGTTGATTTTCTCATTGGATCAATCTAGAACTTTCTAGGGTCTTCAAATACATTCTATATATACTTGTGAAGAGATTCAGAGCAATAGTTGGAGAGAATTAAGGGAGATTGGAGAGATTTCATTTTCACTTTCCCATTTGCAAATCAAATTCTGTTACACAGTTACAACCACTTTCAATCCCTTCTTTTGATCTCAGAAGCTTGCTCTAGCACTGGTGGATGATTTCAGATATAATCCATAGCAAGATTGGTGGAGAATCGTGAGATAGCCTTTGAAATTTTCAGCCTGCAACTCAAGATCGAATTCAAGAATCCAAGCCATTTCAATTCATCTCTTTGCATACAGAAGCTTGATTTGTTGTTGGTGAAGGTGTCTGGAAAGTATTGAAGCTTATCTTGAAGCTTTGATCACTCTGTTCATCTCAAATTTGCAGGTATGAAAACTTCACTCCATGGCTTGATTTAGGTAGTTTCAATTGGTTTTGAATAGCTAGATTCAATGTAGGTTAGTGTATGAAGCTTTCTGGTAGCATTAGGGTTGATTTAGAGACAATTAGTGGAGTGATGCAATTTTTGTTCATGCAACTATCTTGATGAATCTTGTGTTAGAATCTTAGTTTGATAGCTAGAATTGATCAGGGTGAAGTGGTGAAGAGTTTAGGCCACTCAATTTTAGGTTTGGTGAGATTCCATTCTTGAGTAATTTCTGAGGATTCAATCGTGTTTTGAGGAGGAAGATGTTTCAATGTGTTTAATTACCATGGTTGAATTGCTGGTGAAAAATGGAGTGAGTTAGGGTTTTCATTTGTGATTTTTGATGGAGAATTGAGGGAATACGAATTGAGGAAGATGAAGTTGATCACTCTGTTCATCCATGGCTTTTCCCTCCAAGAAGGTTTAAAGGTTGAAGATGACTTAGAAGCCCATGGATTAGATGAAGACTTTGACTCAAATCAAGATCCAACGACCATGCGTGATTCATTTTGTGAGAGAGTCTGAAGAGTGATCAAAACGCATCGTATTATTTAAGTTGAAGCTTTGGGCTTAAGTGATGAATTGATAACCACACCCCCAAGTGATGGGCCATCCAAAAATGCACTGATCTCAGTTGCTATTCTTACCGTGGATTTTTCTTTTTTCTAGTTATTTTCATTTTATTTTCTGATGGATACCTGGGTCTAGCACGCTTTCCTATTAGCACCCCCTTATGGGCCCATTTCTGGGTTTGCATTGTTTTTAATTGCTATTCAACACGCAGCTTTTCCATTTTCTCATATTTTCGTATATTTTCACACATTTATTTTAAGTTCTTTGGAAAATCATAAATAATTGAAAAATGGTCATTTTTAATTGGGAGTTTTTTTCCCATTTTCCTTAAGATATCAAAAAAATTATAAAAGAATAAAATTGGCATTTCATGCATTTTTTTATTTTCTGGTGCATTTTTACATTTAATGGCATTTATTTCATTTTCATTTGGTATATGTTATTTGCTGAATTTAGTATGGTCATTGTATTTCACATTTTGATGTAATTATTTTTGCTATGGTTAGATTAGAGTATTAGGTTCCCCCTGGATTTTTGTCACATTTTTGTGACTTGAATTTATATGTTTTTGAGAGGTGTGAAGCAAGTGTGCTAGAATTAGGGTTTCAACTTGACATAGGTGCATTTCAACACATAGTTCTTGGGTTTTTAGTTTGATTTAGCTTGGGGTTTAATGTGGAGTATAGGGTACATAGCTAGGGTCCCTTAGAAATTAATCTAGGATTTTATGTTGAGTATTGCCATTTTATCTGATTTTTTGCAAGTTGGTGATATTGGTGTGTTTCCCTCTTGGGATATTGTTTGGTTTGATGGGTTTGGGCCTCTTCTTGGGTGTTGGGGCTTGTGCTTGGCTTGAAGAGTATATAAAGACTTGGAGATGATTAAGGACAAATAATGATGCTTGGAGCTTGAAGTTTCTTGTGCTTGAAGATTGCTTCTGAAGGCTTAGGAGATAGGAGATATAGGGAGAGCTCTAGAGTAGACTGGTTTCTTCTGTCAAACATAGAGAGCTTCTTGTGCCTCTATTCCATCCTATGACATAAGGTCCCTAAAGAGCTCCATCTCTCCTTAGGAGGGATGTAGAGCATGCTTTGATTGGTAGAACCTTGAGGATATCTCTCCCTTGCTATGATAAGATCTTGGTGATTTCCCTGGGTTTCACTAAGTCTCTTAACATTCAACTTCATTTTTAGTTGATTCTCTCATGTGAGTGTCGCATTGAAGAGTTGAAGACCTATTGAAGATAAGAAGTTCATTGATGACTGGAGAAGATGAATCTTGTGCCTGTCCAAGCTGAATATCTGTTGAAGACTAGGGTTTATACTGCTGTTTGAAGCTGTTGTTGTTTGGACTTAGTGTTTGTTAAGCTGAAGATTATTGGAGATAAGAGCTTATCTTGAAGCTTGAAAGTGAAGATGGGATCTTTCTTGAAGTTGTCACTGTCAACCTTTTGCTGTTAATCATCTGTAGCTGCCAGAGCTAGTGCTGTTTGAACTGCTTGTTGTAAGAGCTGGTGTTGCTGTCTGAGCTGGTGTTGGGTGTGGTTTTCTTTGCTGTATTGTCTGTTTATTTTCCCTTAGGTTTGAGGTGAAGCTGTTTCACTTTGCCTATTGTTTTCCCAGGTTCGAGGTTGAGTGGGATTCCCTTGCCTCGCTTGTATTGATGCATCTCATGCATTTTACTGTTTACTGTATATCTGCTGTTTCTTTTCCGTTTATTCCCCTAGGATCTCTGATTTCCTCTGCGCAGGAGGGAATTATGACAGACATTAGGTGGTAATCCATGCATGATAACATTAGGTAGTTTTGATTCCCCTTTCAAACCCTAGGTTTTTTAGAATTTCTTTCTCTTCTATCTCAGAACAAGTCAAAACGCAGTAATAAGGATAATCGATGTCGTACGCTACGAGCCTTAAAGCTATTTGAGAAAGGTTGCTGGAGGGTCACTCTTCAGTAATCTGATTACTTAGTGTGTTACCCTTAGGGTGACATACGATGTAGTCACTCTCAAATCATAGTCTCTAGTGCGTTAGAGATTGCAACATCATAAAAAAAAACAGTTCTTGCGTAAAAGACTGGAAACCAATCAAAAACGTCATTTTTGTCCGCTTGGGCTCTTCTTAATCAGGAAAAACCATTTCATAAGGAGATAAAAAAAAACCAGTCAGACAAGATTGTGTCTTCCGTGGCCCGAACTACGTTTGCTCTGATCTTTCATGATGCATGAAAGTACGTAGGCATAGGATGCGATATCCTAGCGAGCAACCTTCCTCCTCCTTCCCTGTAGGTAGGCGAACTACGTTGACTCTGATTTCTCATTCCAGACGGAATACGTAGGCATAAAGTGCGATACTTGCCGAGTCATTTTATTTTATTTTACACCCAGACCTTTAGAGTAGATAGAATAACAATCCGTACAAGAAAACAAGCGTGGATCCCGTCGAGTACGACGGACGTGAGGGGTGCTAATACCTTCCCCTTGCGTAACCGACTCCCGAATCTAGGATTTGGTTGCGATGACCATTCCTTTCCCGTCTTTGCGGTAGGTTTACTTTCGAGCGTTTCCTTTCCTCCTCTGGGATAAATAACGCACGGTGGCGACTCTTTTGTTTAGCCGGCGCCGATTTTCGCAGTAGCGACAGCTGGCGACTCTGCTGGGGAGTAGAATACCCCCTACGCGAGTCAATCCTAGCGCTTGTTTTCCCGTCATGGGTGTTGTATAGATTTACCTTCCTGTCTTTACTTTCCGCATTTTATTATCAGCCTTATATTATTATTGCTGCTGTGGGAAGGGGTAATCTGTTGAGAGATAAGCCGGACCTGGGCTTGAGGTTATACATAGACTTAGAAGTAGAGAGTAGTGGTTAGCCTGCTTGCTTAGCTCGCACCAGCTAGCCGCGAAATTTACGCTCGGACGAGATTCTCTTGATGCTTCTTGCCTGGCCCTTAGGGCTCGACAAGTTGTCTGACCCGAGGATTGTCGACTCTGGGAACCTATCAATTGGGATTCAACTAAGTGAGGCCGCTTTAAGGGATGATGATGCCACACCTTCTGGGTATCGTATCATCGCTCTTGAAAGTCTGTGACGTTGAACCCGCATAGGATGATGTACCTCGTCTGCGAGTTAAGTACACACCTGTGAGGGGTAGGTGGGTCTGTTTGCAGGAAACCTTTGACCTCAGAATACCTGGTTTATCTCTGTCAGTGAGATGTGGTTACAAGGTTCTGTTTAATGGTTGGTTTGGTTTGAGATGAAGATGGATGGTTCTCAAGGCTTCAGTACAGAGCAGCCCAGTCTACCAGCATTGCACTTGATCCCTTGTTTGCATATGCATGTGCATTTTCATGATTGCATTTCATTAACATGTATTTATGTTGCAGGTGATCATTTCCCTCTGATTCTAGTATATCTTCTATCCAGACATGGAGTCCCTGAAGAAGACAGTTACTTACCAGCTGCATTCACCAGATATCAGTTCCTTGCTGGGATTAGTTGTGCTAGCAGATGAGAGTGTGAGGGCTGAGTTCAGGGTATCTTATGGGAGATTGCTTAGCTTGTTATACAGACCTTCATCATTTGAGACGACTGGGGTATATACTTTGATGCAGTTTTATGAGCCGCATCTGAGATGTTTCTTATTTCCTGACTATATTCTGGCAGCCCACTTTGGAGGAGTATTCTGCTATGTTAGGAGTTCCCGTGTTAGACCAGATGCCCTTTGTACATGTTGATGCTGAGCCTGAGTTGGCTACACTTGCTGAGGTTGTCAGTTTGGACGCTTCTGAGCTCCCTAGAGGGTTGGTCAAGCTGAACGGAGCTTATGGTTTTCACCTGGCTGTCCTAGTGAGAAGGCTACACAGTGCGCGAAGAGTGGATGTTGGGTTGCCTTTAGTGCTATCCTAGTTGTCTGCATCTAAGGGATTGTCTTGTTTCCTAATGTGCCAGATTTGTCGACTCAAACGCCTTCTTGATTCTTGCCTTGAAGAATCCAGTTCCTACTCTCTTTGGCGATGTTTATCATTCCATTCACTACAAGAATGAGAAACGTCGTTGTCGCTTTCGCGAAAATAAGGTGCCGACACAACAGAAGAGTTGCCACCTTTCGTTATTTATCCCTCAGAGCGGGAAAGGAAACAATCGGAAAAACCTAACGAAAAAGGGTAAGACAAGGTCGTCGCAACCGTTGTCTGGGTTCGGGAGTCGGTTACGCAAAGGGAAGGTATTAGCACCCCTCACGTCCGTCGTACTCGACAGGATCCACGCTTTTTGTGTTTACTTGGACGAGTTGGTTTATCTATCTACCTATCAAGGTTGGCTTAAAAAGAAAAGAAAAATGACTCGGCAAAGCGTCGCACTTTATGCCTACGTATCTCATCAGAGAACGAGAAATCAGAGTCAACATAGTTCGACCTACGACGGGTTATGGGGAAGGTAGCTCGCCAATACATCAGTATTGTGCCTACGTACTCTCAACAGATATGAGAGATCAGAGCTTACGTAGTTCGGGACACTACGGGTTGTTTTCTGTCTTTTACGGAAGAAGTGATTTTTATTGTGTTTGCAATTTCAATCGCACTAAAGACTATGACCTGAGAGTGAATGCGTCGCATGTCACCCAAAGGGTACCATACTAAACATCCAGACTGTGGAAAAGAAACTCTCCCACAATCCTTTCTCAGATAGCTTAAGGCTCGTGACGTACGAAAGAAATCATTCATGATTATTGTATCTTAAACTGTTTTGAGATGAGAAGAGAGCAGGCTCAACTAGGAGGGAGACTATCAAGTCCTACTGTTGTCATGCCAAGGATTCATCCTATGGTTGAGGTTTGAAACAGGGAACTCCTAGAAGTTATCATGCATAGGTTTCAACCTAAAGTTCTATCATCACTTCCTTATCAAAGGAAATGAGAGTCCTAAGGGATCATGTCAATGATACACGAAACAGATAAAGCATCAGCTTAAACAGTAAACAATAATATGGTAAAATGCATGCAATGCAAGTGAGGGAGGAAATGTGTGTGGGACATCAGCCTCCACAAGCTCATCTCAACCTCAAGCCAGAATGAATAACAGTAATCATACTGAAATAAAACATGCTATCAAGCAAGATACAGTAAACTGCAATCATACAGAAGAAATAAAATGCTATTAAGCAAAACAAACCACATGGGCAAGGGAGCTGGGCTCTACCGAATACCTGGGCTCTACCGAATACCCGCAAGCAAAGCCATACAGTAACAATACAAGCAGAGGGAGCAACTCAACCTCTAGTGCAATCATGCTCCTAGATTAAAGCTATTCTAGATACGGACTTATTCTAATGCATCAAGCAAGTCAAACAAGGCACATCAATACAGAAAAGAAACAAAGAAGAAAGCAGATCAACTCCTCTCTCAACTCCAAGCCTCAACTCTTCTAACAGCAACTCAGTCTTCAGACCTCCATCACTTTTGACAGATATCAATTTGCTTTTCCAGGTTTCAACCCTTCAACATAAGTTTCCACTTATTCTCTTCTTCAAGCTTCAGCTCCTTAATCAGTTCCACCTTCAGGCTTCACTCTTAACCACAAGTATCAACTTGATTCCTTCAGGATCTCAAAAGTTCAAAGTAAGTATCAACTTATCCTTTGTCCTTCAAGCTTCAGCTCTCCTTGCTTTACCAGTCTCAACTTGGTCTTCTTTTCCTGCAAGCTTCAGCTTTTCATTCAATCTTTACTGGATCTTCATTGGGTCTTCAAGTATCAACTTGCTCTTGTTGCTCTTCAAGCTTCAGCTACAATTTCAATGCTCAAGATATCATCCTCTTCCATACTCTGTAATGAAGTCTTCATCTTCACACTCAAGCCCAACATCTCTCAAGATACTCAAACCAGAGGAAATCACTTAACTGGATAAGCTGGGGACATTAAACTGCTTATTGACCACCAAAGGTGACCTATAAGGGTTCAACATCAAAAGAAGGGTTCCCTCAAGGGTTCTACCTCCTAGGTACCATCACTTATCCCTCCAAAGGAGGGAGGTGAATACCATGGAAGGACCTTGAATCATGGGGAAGTATGAAGATGAAAGATACCATCCATGTTTGAGAAAGGAATCAACTAAGTCTAAGCTCTTCCTAATCCCTAACCCTAAAACAACAACAAAACAAACAAGGCCTCAAGCTCTCAAGCTCCTTATTCAATCTCCAAGTCTTCTACTATGCTCCTCCATTCTCCTCAAAGCAAGACCAAGCCCACCAAGCCAAACAAAAACTCACAGAGCAAGGCAAACAAAAATACAGGCCCACAAGGGCAACACAAACAACAATCAACTACAAAAATCAATTAAAAATAGTATACTATCATATTAAAATCTATTATAATTTCTATGGATCCTATGTACCTACCCTTAATACCCTGTATGTCCCAATATCTAACTTGACCTAGAAACCCAAAATTCTAGTGTTATTGTAGACCTGTGTTAAGGATTGACCTAATTCTATACAACCTAAAGTCATCTAAGCAAAACTACTCAAAAATTAATCACAAAATTATGGAATAAATCCAGAGGAGAGCTAAAGTCCTAGTCTAACTATCCTAAAAAGAATGGCCTAAAACTCAAAGGGAACTAGCTAAACAAAATTCTACAAATCTATGCATCAACATAAATGGAATTAAAAGCTATTAAAAGAGAAAATACACAAAAAATATTTAAAATGCATGAAATGCAAATATTTTGATTTTATAATTTTCTAGACATTAACATGAAATGGGAGAAAAAATCCCCATGCAAAAATCCTCATTTTTCTATTTATTATGATTTTTCAAATGTTAAATTAATATGGAGAAAATGAAATTAAAATGAGAAATGCTTGGTGTGAATAGCAATTATGTTCAGTTCAAAATGCAGATGGGCTTAAAATGGGGGTGCAAACAACATAAGCGCTGGGCCCAATTATTTAATCAGAAAATCAATTGAAAATCATAAAGAAAAAGAAAAACATACGGTGCAGTTAGTAACAAAATTCAGTTAGAAATCTAAATGGGCCATGACTTGGGGTGTGAATATCAATTACCAACTAAAGCCCCAAACCCTCAGGTTTAATGAAACGCCGCGTTTCATGGTGTCTTCAGACTTCTCTTCATACGCGATATGGAATATCAGCCACACGATCCCCACTCAGTCAAAGGTCTATACATGATCAAACGGCCATGGCATTGTCTTCTTCATTTGAATGGTACTTGGAGGGAAGAACAACCATGGAAGTTCAGAGCTTCAAGCTCACCCTCTCCAATTCGAACCTCACCAATTCTCCATGAAAAACTAAAATTCAAAACCCTAATCTGTCAGAATTCCATGTTGATTACAACCATAGCCTTAAAATCCATTGAATCACCCTAAATCTCCAAACCCGATCCAAGATCAAAGATATGCTCAAACTTCAGTTCTAACAATTCTTGAAATTAATTACCTCAGAATGATCACCACCTCACACTGGTTAATTCTTGATATCAAACTCATGCTATAGCTCACCATAACTCGTGTTCTTGGTCCAAACAAAAATGGTGTCATCAACTGAAACTTCACCAATTGATCTCAAACTTCCCAGAATCCATTACCTAATTGTCTCTAACCATTCTAACCTAACAATTCTACCTAATCATGCTTAAATCATGGTGTAGAAGAAAAGTTACTAACCTGTCAAATCTTGATTCACAGATAGGGTAATCCTCCCACTTCAAGCTCTCAAACTCTTCAGAATCAATCCTTGAATGATGATCTTGCTACTGTTTGCAAAAGATTGGACCAAGAAAGCCTGAATCTCCAAAACCGATTATGACTTGCAACCTTCAAAATCTAAAAGCTATCTCCTCAATTCTCCATGGTTTTGCTCTCAATTTGGTATGCACAGCTTCAGTGTGATCAATGGAATGTGTTTGGATTGAAAGAAGCAATGGAAATGGATCAGAATGTGGAATTTGATTTCAACTTGCAATGGAAGCAATTGAAATGGATATCTCACTCTTCTCTCTAATCTCTCACCAACCTTGCATCTGAGCAAGTTCTAAATCATATATAGAATGCATTGGACCTCTCTAGAACCATCTGGAACCCATCCAATGAGAAATTGGGATTCTCATGTCATGAGTTTATGTCTTCATCTCATCTCATGCATCATCTCATGCCAAGCCTCTTGCTATAACCAATTCTGACTTGAAATTCTCCTTAGATGAGATATGGGATGTGTTAAGATACTTAGCAAGCTTGTACATTACCTTTCCTTGTGTTTTGCCTTTGTACCTTAAGATGCAAGCAACCATTTTCCAAAGCAAGTCTATGATTTAAGCCTCAAATCAAATATGTGGCTGAACCATTGTTTCTAAAATGTTTTTTGGAGTCAAAATGACCTATTATATGCCATGGTTTTGGATGTGTAACTTGGAAATTTCAATTTCCAACTTCAACTTATTAACTTATGCCTCCATTTTAGGTCATTTTTAGCACTTTTTGCTACAAGCCTTTTCAACATCTCATGACCTCCCTACTAGCCTTAAAACATCATTCTAAGAAAGTTTGATGTTGAAGATTTTTCCATTTGAAGCTTGGAAATAGGAGATATGGCCTTATGCTTGAAATGACCTATAATCTCCAAATGACCAAAATGCCCTTGACTTGTCAAAGCCATAACTTGAGTTCTAAAAATCCTATAAAGGACTTCTAGTACTCTATAGAAATCTAAGAAGATGAGGAACAACATTCATGTTGACCAAAAGTTCATAGGAATCATCCTTCTTGGGCAAAAGTTGGATGCAAGTTGGGTGACTTTCAAGGACCCAGATTCACATACCTCAGATGACCTGTAACTTGTCAAAGTCATAACTTGAGCTCTACAAATCATATCAAGGACTTCTAGTACCCAAATTAAAGCTAAGAACAAGCTCTACAACATTCATGTTGGGGGTAAGATGAGATGACAATCACATCTTGAGCTAAACCTGCCTTGAAGATAAGGGTCAAACTAGGGGATTTTACACTGTCAAGCCTTAGAAACTCTAGCTTGAAACTTCTCAAACTCCTCAATCATGATGAGTTGACCTTGGAATCATCCTTATAGAATCTCAATACATCAATCCATGATCACATGGTTCTTGGATTAGGTCTCAACCCTCTCCAAATCATCAGTAGACCTAGGGTTGACCGAGTCAAACCCTAATTACACCACTCATGGTTGAGTCTTCTTATTTTTGTACAATGGACTCTCTAGGCTTTATGATGGCTTTCAAGAAATCTCATAATCTCTCTCAAAGCTTCAAGTCCATCCTTATAGCTTCAGAATCATCTGAGGAGCTCCCACAACTCTCAAGTTAGGAGGCACACAACCTTGGTTTCAGCCAACCTTTCTGAGGATCTCTTAACTTCTCTGACAAAGATATCAACCTTTGAACATTTAAACAACCTTCTTGGCTAGATTCAAAGTCTTGATTGGTACTCTTGATTGGTACTCATACCTCTTGATGAACACAAGCTAGGTAAATAAATGTTGGTCAAATTTTGGGGTGCAACAGCTGCCCCTATTCAAACGGCTTGAACCTGACTGGGTGAGGAGCGAACGGCTCTCCACCAATCAAGGTAAAAGACGGTTGAATACCAACAAACCCGAAAGTTTGCCAACTGCGCAAGTACACGGTACTCCGATGGGAACAAATCTTCGAAAACAGAAATATTAGCTGCACGACAACTAGCTGGAGACTTGGTCCACACGGTAACTGGTTAATACATGGTCGATCATGCCGTCAGGCATCAAGATTCCTCGGGACTTATCCGGTCAACCATCAGGTTGATCACGTTAAATCATGCCGTCAGGCATTCAAAGAAAACTTTCGGGCATCAGCCGGACTTCATCAGCAAGTCGGGAATAGAATTCTTGGTCAATCATGAACCAATTGGGAATATCCAAACCTCTGCCATCAGGCACTCCGCATCAGCTGAGAGAACTGCTTCATTAACAGTTGGACTTCAATCATCAAGTCTTCAGGGGAAGTTTCAACTTCGCTGTTCAGAAACCTGCTGGGGATGACGCATCTCCGCTGGGGATTCTGGAGAACTATCAAGTAACTCCGCTTCGGGGATCCAGAAATCATTCTGGATGAATCAACTCTGCTGAGGACTTCAAGAATCATCCTGAACCGAGGACTATGCTGGAGTTTTCAGGAATCATCCTGAGCAAACACTCTGCCGGGGACTCTAAGCATCAGCTTGAGCAACCAACTCTGGAGACTACACTGGGGATCTTAAGAATAATCTTAAGCAAACGACCTCGCTAGGGCATTCAAGAATCATCTTGAGCCGAAGACTTCGCTGGGGACTTCAAGAATCATCTTGAGCAAGCGACTTCGTTGGGGAGAATTTCAGGAATCATCCTGAGCAATCAATTCTGCGGTGGAACACCTGCGAAACAAGAATGGTAACAACCTAGATCATGTTTATTATGCATATGCTTCGGCAATGGCACAATGCTCCACACGGTGGAAATGCTATGTGTTTATGATAAATGCTATGCAACCATGCACAATGATGCGATCTCGTCAGCAAAATAAATGCTGAAGGGAGAATCCTCCTGTCAAGGAGAAAGAACCATTCAGATAGGGGGAGGAATCATCCTGTCGAGGAGCACAAGGTCACACCAATCTCAATTGGACTCCGCAGGGGACACAACTTCAGTTGACTGCTGCGGGGGAACGAAGCTCTACGAGAACCTGGACCTGCTGAGGGAAAGCGATATCTATCGCGGGAATAGACTGCGCGGCCTTCACGGCTACTTCCCTGGGAATAACGACTCCGGTGGGGAAATGTGGCATCAGCTATTCAACATTCTCTTGGGGATCTGCAAACTTGGCTGAGGAAGAAGAAATCATTCTGCTTACCAGGGATAGTACGACTCTGTGGGGGAATCTCAATTCCGCTGGGGAAGAAGGAATCATCCGGCTTCGGGGGAGAGTACGACTCTGTGGGGAATCTCAATTCCGCTGGAGACTTCAGTCTTGTATCATCAGTTGCTGCACACTTCAGTATGACTCAGCTGATGAGATGACATTCCTTCAGGATGCATATGATTGGGGAGAGAATCTTCTCTGCCTGGGGAGACATATCAATGCTCACGATCTCGGGCTCAGACTCTGCGGGGAGAGGCTACTGAACTTTGCTGGAGAAAGAGGAATCATCCTGCTTCGGGATACGCACGGCACACTGCCTGGAATATGCTACACCTGTAACAACACAAACATACAGACAAGATACCCTTCTCAAAGGGACCCACACGCGGAACGCAGTCATTTGCTTTTTTCAAATCCCTAACTTTTGCGTGAACCACCCTTTGCGGGTTTTCAGTTCACCGGGATACCCTTTTTTGCCAAAGTCGCCCATCCCGGGTTTTCGACTTTGCGGGTGTACATTTTTTCAGTTTATATCCCTAATTTTTGCCCCGAACCTTTTTCCTTTTTTATGGTTCTCCGGGATGCCCCTTTTTTTCCTGGACTCTCTTTTTTTTCTGTCCAGCGGGTCGCTTTAAAGCAAAGTATTTTTTAACTCTGTCCGCGTTCACCGGGGATGCAAAATCTTCACCATCCATCGTGGATAACAACAAAGCTCCTCCCGAGAAGACCTTGCTGACGACATACGGACCTTCGTAATTGGGAGTCCACTTGCCCCGGTGATCGGAGTGTGGAGGAAGAATCTTCTTTAGGACGAGATCACCCGTCTGAAAGCTCCTAGGACGCACCTTCTTATCATAAGCTTTCTTCATTCGGCTTTGGTACAGACGACCATAGCGCAATTGATGCCAACCTCTTCTCGTCCATCAGGCTGAGTTGGTTCAGTCGGTTCGTAATCCATTCTGCCTCGTCGAGTTTCGCGTCAACCAAAACTCGCAAATAAGGGATCTCCACTTCTAACGGCAGGACAACTTCCATACCGTACACTAAGGAGAAAGGAGTTGCCCCGGTTGATGTACATACCGTTGTACGATAACTGTGCAGTGCAAATGGCAGCATCTCGTGCCAATCCTTGTAGGTCACAACCATCTTCTGAACAATCTTCTTTATATTCTTATTGGCCGCTTCAACGGCGCCATTCATCTTCGGCCGATAAGGAGATGAGTTGTGGTGTTCAATCTTGAAACTATGGCACAACTCCTTCATCATCTTGTTATTCAGATTCGAAACCATTATCAGTAATGATCCGCTCGGGGATTCCATAACGACAAATGATGTCCCTCTTTATGAATTTAGCCACCACCTGCTTGGTCACATTAGCATATGAGGCTGCCTTCACCCACTTGGTGAAGTAGTCGATAGCTACCAGAATGAAGCGATGACCGTTAGACGCAGTGGGCTCGATCTTGCCTATCATGTCGATGCCCTACATGGAGAACGGCCCACGGGGAGGACATGACATTTAACGGGCACAGCGGCACATGAACTTTATCCGCATAAATATGGCATTTATGACATCTCTTCGCGAATTTAAAACAATCTGATTCCATCGTCAGCCAGTAGTATCTCGCTCTCAGGATCTTTCTCGTCATAGCATGTCCGCCGGCGTGCGTACCAAATGTGGCTTCATGGACTTCTTCCATGAGCATACTCGCCTCTTTCTCATCTACACATCTGAGTAGCACGAGATCGTGGTTTCTTTTGTA